>BMAW01112651.1:114598-153429 GCA_019974015.1 Nephila pilipes
ACAATCAGCCTCGAGAAGGAGCGCGTTTTCCTATCGCGCAATAGCAGCTCGTTGGCGCAGCGGAACAGTTCCACAGTGATGCGAGTTTCAAGCTAGGACCGACGAGCACCGAACAACTAGAAAAAACAGGCACTGGACGACATGAAGGTGACGCTCAGAGCGCGATGATCGACACCTGCTCCTCATGGCGGTGAATGATTGCACAGCTCCTCCAGAAGAGCTGGCAGCACTGCTGGTCTACTGCTACAGTGCGTCAATTGTCGGCTTCTGCATGTCGTCGTCTGCTGCGCCGTGGATTGGTGCAAGGGTGCTCTTTTATACAGATCCCCACGGCGAATCATCGACGCTGCGTCGTAGTGGCTCTGAGCTACAAGACAGGCGAGCTGATTGGCACCCAAGTTGTCTTTTCAGGATGATCAGCTTCACCATTTAGTGATCTACCATGATGGCGTGTTCTGTTAGGACGTTATGCCGGTCAACGCTGCCTTCCTGAGGTATTATTGAACGACATAGTGGTCGAATCACCCGAAGTTATGGTCGGTGCGATTTCGTATCATGGACGATCCAATTTGATACGAATGAGGTAACTCAATAGCAAATAGGTACGTCCCGTGAAGTGCTACAGCCCGAAGTCGTTCTTCCTTCAAGGCATCCCTGAGCTATCTTTCAGCAGGATAATGACGCCCACATGTTAAGTCGACCTGTTCGAGACTTCTTGTTCAGCACAAGGCGTCACTGCAACTTCTTCCTTGGCCTGCTTATTCACCGATATGTCGCCTTATTTAGCACGTGTGGGATATGGTTAATAGTGTCTCGCTCGTGATCCGTGTCCCGCAGTTTCAAAGACGAACTTGGTTGCGCATCGTGATAGGCGGAATTCCTCTCTCCTCAAGCAGATATTCAACATCTGTTTGACTCCATGCCACGTCGTATTGCAGCACTTATTGCAGCGCATGGTGCTTTGCACCAAATACTCGATTTCGATGCTTAATTTGTTTCTTTTGTTTTGAAAAATTTCAATATTTATTTGTATCAGTACAAGTCGCACTTTCTGCTAAATTTCATTTGATTTGATGATTCTTTCATGGTGTTGCATTTTCTACAAACAGCAGTATATATATATAACAATATATATATATATATATATATATATATATATATATTTATATATATGTGTGTGTGTGTGTGAAAAAAAATATTGATAAAAAGATTACTTTTTCAGAAGTACTGGCAAAATTATTCCAGAATTCAGTCGTTACGAAATGAGGAAGTTAGTATGGCATTGGTCCATTTCTGACGAAGATGTAAGCTGTCACCTATCGTGCTTTGTTTGATAAAGTTCCCGGATGGTGTCTTGTGGGATTCTTAGCCAAATTATTTCAACTTTAGTGCAAAATTCGTGAAATTATTTGATAATTTCAGACGCCTCCATCATCAGGGCTTAAGTTGGCTGTATTGGGTGTTTTGGGCACATATCAGTCGATCAGGTTGGTAAAGGAAGTGTTCGGTAAGATTAGATCAATTCATAGAGAGACGTGTAGTGTTCATCCAGCATTATCTTGTTGGAAAATAAATCCTAGTACAGCCTAAAGGACTGCAACATAACGAGTCTCAGAATTTTTTATCCATACGCAATGTTGCCTGTGTATCATGACTGACTAATATTTTTATGGATTGATTGTTTATTAACGTCATACTGAGCAGCAATACCGTTAAAAGGCGGTAATGCAAATTACCGTAGCTCCACTTCTATAACATCAAGTCTGACGAATAGAAGTTGGTACAACTAGATGCCAGAATGTGACTATAAAAAGGAGAGATTTCCTAAAATGTGACAATTTTAAACTAATAAAGATGTTAATGTTTTGATATTGATTTCTTAGTTTTGAATTTAAATTTTGTTTAAACAAATATATTTTTGGAAGAACTTACCATAATTTCCATCAAACACGAGGGCTCTTGGCCACGGAACTCGTAATTTTGAACCTTTGTCAAGTGACAAGGATGATACTTGCACTGATACTTCCCTCTCCAAATTTACAAACCATACAAAAGAGAGGAATTGAAGTTTCGACAATTTTAATGTGCATCAACCCCTCTAAACGTCAGGTCATTAGTGGAATCAGGTCTCCAACCTACGACTGAATGGAAACAACGCCACCCATGGCGTCCATGATCACTAGGCTAAGATTGTCTAGTAAAGAAGTAAAAGAAAGTGTCCCCTAGTCCATTAAGCCCTGTTGTGGGCAGATGTCGTGATCAGGATCACTCCCCAGTATGTTGTCAGCTCTTATCGTCAGAATGCAGAGCGTCTGTTTTTATGTCTTAAAGCGTGTTTCAAACATATAATGAGGAGACCAGTTATATTATCTTACGTCTTGTTGTATTAATTTAAACAATAACACACTACAATTTTTCCAAAGAAATACTGTCAATCTATCTCGATGTAACTTATCTTGAGCCTAGTTCTAGTACCACGATCTCTATATATGGGAGTCTTGATTACCCGTTGCCATAATGTTTTTGTCACCCAACTTTAAAAATGTTGTTGTGCCTGAAAGCTACATGTGTCTAGTATACAATGCGTTGTTTCTAGGTGCTGATGATGTGCTATGATTTGAAGTAAACAGCGATCCACATGAAGATGAGGCAGAAGCAGCGAAGCTTGATTGCACTTGACCAAATGACTTTCACCTATTCCCAAAGAAGAAAAAGCATCTCAAGAGACATCACTTCCATTTTGACGACGAGGGGAAAGGCATCATTAAAGCTTGGTATCGATAACAACGAAGTTCTCCGACGGGTTTGCCAGACTAATCACGCGTTGGTTCAAGTGCGTGGAAAAGGTTGGGGACTATGTTGAAACGTGAATAGTACATCATAGGAGACAGATGTACGTAATACAACAAGAATTGTAAAAATTGATTATGACATGAAAAATTAAGGGCCATGAAGCATTATTTTTCAATCAAGTCTCTTAATGGAGCCCCACGGGACTCAGAGATTTAGTTAGGCTTAACTTGGAACAGCGATCATATTTTCTCGAGGAATCAAAACTTTTCCGAAATTGGAATTGATTGAATTGAAAAGAACCTTTTTTTTCCAGATTTAAGTGAGGTATTCGATGAGGAAACGAAATTAAAAAGGAAAAAAAATATAGTGATTGAAAAATATCTGGAATAAATGTTTTTTTATTGTAGAAAGAACCTTACCTTTGCATCCATCGAATTTGGGGTTGTCGTCCTCTCTTGCCAATTCGTATCCTGTTTTACACTCGCACTCGTAGCTCCCTGGCACGTTCACGCAGTTCGTGCTAGATGGACAAGATCCCCTAGCGCACTCGTCAATGTCTGTAAGAAAAATAATTTTCTGTTCAAAACATTTCTTCAACTGTCATAAAAAAATACACATTGTATTATCTATATTTTGTTGATAGAAAACAAGATTCCATGTCTTTCGCATTTTAAAGGTTAAAAATAAAACAAGACAAAATACACTTCAAATCACAGGTTTCATTTGTTGAGCCATATGTATATGAATATTAATAATCATCGAAATTATGATTTTTGTGTGTGTGTGTTTGGTGTTGTATATAATCGCTAAGAAAATCATAAATTTAAATCATGCCAATGCTGCTAGCTGTAGAAATAAAGACGAAATATTTTCATATTATGATTTAAATTTATCCTATGAAAAAGGTTTCTATGATTAAAATCATTGTAACACCCCGAAATTATTTCTTACTACTGTTATTATCTACTGTTATTACTACTATTATTATCTGTTATTACTTACTACTGTTATTATCTACTGTTATTATCTTACTACTGATCCCTCCTTACACTTGTCAATACATTCTCTATTTTTTGATTATAGCTTTTCCATTCTTATCTTTGATTATAGCTTTTCCACTCAGATTACCAACTGGCCTCGTATTATTCTTCATTTCTTATCAATCAAGTTCATCAAATCTATTCACTACATTTAAATAGTTCTAACTGTCTACAAAAATCTCGTTCCATTTTGGGAAAGATTCTCAATTCAAACAACATCATTTAAAATCCCAAAGACTTACTCGTAGTTGAAGAGAAAAACGATATAAGTGATGTGATTGCTTATTAACGTCACCTCAAGAAGCAACACGAGGGCGATTGGTGAAGGACTTCGTAATTTTGCACCTCGGTCAAGTGACGAGGATGGTACCTGATCTAGCACCTCTCTTTCTAAACTTCCACTCCCTGTCAACGGGAGAACATGGGACTCAATCCAATTTATCAGATATCAATCCCCGTACACAGTGAATCATAAAGTGGCATCAGGGCTCGAAACTCCCGACTCTACGAAACCAACGCCGATCGCAAATCCGTGATCATGACCACTAGGCTACCTCGGACACGAAAATGCGATAGATCCCCCATAATAAGATTGTTAATATTACCATTAGTTCTGTTTATTAATTTTGAGTAAAATATCTGTTGAATGAAATATTACAATATTTGGTAATAATAATTTTGATTATTACAATTTTTTTTTTATTTTAATAGTTTACTTAAATTTATGTTCAATATATTTTCAGTATGCAGGAATTATAGTTATATCTGTTTCTCATAATACTGTAGACACATTATGCTAATAATCTAAAACTGCTTTACAGTAAAATACAATTGTGAGAATTAACCAACAAATAAATCGTTACTTTTTTGCATTCCCTATTTCGTGCTACTTTTTTGATAAACAATCAATGTAAGCTTCCCGTAAACTCAAGAGGAATTAAGAACCGAATATTTCCGAATATAAACCGATCCATGGTTGAACTATGAGAGCGTTTATTGCCCCATCAAAAATCTTTCCAAAATTCAAATCCCGTATTTGCCAAAATGAAAAAATGCTGCGTCAGTAACTTCACGGATGACAGCAAGAACGATTTTACGTATGAAGAGGACATGAATTCTAGAACATGGAAAGCGTAGAAAGAGAGAGTGAGAGAGTGATGATGATAATTATATGCATCCAAGCATTCCATTGAGTAAAAGTGGATTTTGTGAATGATTCGGATAGTCGAATACATGGATTTTAAGGTATCCCATATGATATTTTTTTTCTTTTTCATAAAGGTTGATTTTAAAACACCAGAAATGTGATTCGAAACAGCAGGAGAGTAGTTAAGTTCAGTCACGAAACTATATTTTTATGTATTATGAGAGAAAAGTGGCCTGTTCTCCAAGAGTAAAGTAATGTAAAAACTATTCCGTTATGGAGTACTTTTCAGGATCAGTTGTCAAGAGCTCATGTCTGTAGACCTGCAGACAGACATTTCAAATCTGCCCCCAACTAGCAACCATCAAGCTCTTAACACCAAAATGGTGATCAGAAATTCGAATACCAGAGGGCAATAGATGACATTCTAAAACAACTAGTTGTATATACGATACAAACGAATCGACGCATGCGTGAAATACACCTGTCATTTTCACTAAAGATAACCAATATCGTTACAAAAAAAATTTCCAAACAATACTAAATATTGTAGGAGATGTACAAGGTGGTTCAAACTAAAATATCTCTGTTTGGAAAGCCCTGGCAAGAGAAGCAAAGAGATTAACTCCTTCATATTTGGAGGGTATACATATCAAAACATGGAAAATTGTTCTGTGATAAAAATAGATCCTACAAAAGACGATGATGTTGCATTAAAGAAAGGTAAAGAAAATGTTACAAGACACTGCCAAATAAGAAAATAATATGAGGAGCAAGTAATTAAATTTATTATTACAGTTCTTTACAAATATTAAATTCTTAATTTTTGGATCGATTTTTCTCATCTAACCATGCTAGTTAGATGAAAATTTGAATATCCAACATTGTGCGCAATACCAGAGAACAGAATTTATATTAGAGGCAGGCTAAAGACCAATTTAACAGGAAGGCTAAAAAGTTCTGAACATTCTTAAGTCACCACGATGGATTTCCCCGTTGCCGGAGCGAACTTTGCTACTAAAGTTATGCTACATAAAGTTATGCTACCAAACCGGCGATAACGCTGCCAAAGTGCTTCGCTTGTATCGAAGGCAGAAATTTTTGCGTACAGGTCTAGTAATACCTTGTGCTCTGAGGCTAATGACTAAACTTTTCGTGGGAACAGGTAGCTTTGCAATTCAGGTATACCGAGGGCAATAAAATGTCAAATAGACATGTCAAACCAGCCCCGAAACAGCAAATATATACAACAACAAGAAAGGGTAATATTTTTGAGTTGATCTCCAAATGTAAAGGACATTCATACATAGAAAATTCCTTAATAAATTTCTTTGACAGTTGTCAAAGCTATAATTTTATGTATTCAATATACAATTTTTCTTTTTTTTTTTTCTGACGATATTTCTACTGAATATAATTTCACAACTGCTTAATATTGTCTATAAGTTAAGAATAACTACACATATATCGTTTATATAAAATAATGCTACTTTATATTTAAAATATTGTTTCATTAAATTAAATTTTGTTGTTTTTGTTTAATTGAAAATTAAGTAAAATTAGAGAAATATCGCCATTTGCATTTGAAACATTAGATAAGTATGGTGACCTTTCGAATCAAATTGGCGAGCTTTCAAATCAAGCGTTTTACAAGCTGATTCCAAAAATATGCTGGCAGTACATAAAATTAGTTTTGACAAAGTTAGTTATATATCTGGTAACAGTTTTGCTACTGTTCAAAGCAGACATATAGGACAAATGTTAATTTGATTCTCTGTTTTTAATTCTTACTTTCACCTTGTTGTCGCAATGTCATTATTATCCACATGGTTAAATGAGATGAAGTCAATGTTAAAAAGTGTATCAATTTCTTTACTTTCATAGTTGAAAATGTCAATCAGATGTCATTCTGCTTAAACAGCGCTTGCTATTAACAGTACTGATTGTAATAATTAATAATTATTTTTAAAAATAACAAATGAATGCTCCAAGCGAATTTTCTCAGCTTAGTACTGTTTTGTAGGAAATCAATTCTAAATGTGTGAGATGTGTTTGGTAGAACATACTACAGAATAAATTATTTATTGAATAAATATTTATTCCTCGACATTTTCTGCCATTTTGTGAAAAATTTAATTCTCAATATATTTAAATTTGTAGATTGTATTGATTTAAAGAAGACGATAGGATCAGAAGAAATCAACGATAAGAAGAAGAAACTCACCTTCACAAATACCGTATTCATTTACAAACCCTTCTGGACATTTGCAATATTTGACACCATCTTCAAAAGAGCATTTGGCTCCAATGCCCCTCAGACCAGGAGGATCGCAGGTGCATGCTGAAAACAATTAAAGTAGAATGATTCGAATCAAACAGATGATAAAATAAATTTTCAAAGTTCTTTCTGAGTAAGTAACGTTTCCACCTTTCGATAAACTTAAAGGAGGAAATTTCTTATTGAATATGATATAATTTCATCTCAGAGATTATACGCTACATGTGAACAATCCCACTGAAAATTTCCACCAAACCAGAAAAGCGACGCGAAACCATGATTAAATTGTTATTAGGTTAGAAGCGGTTGGTGCAAGTTTGTTAAAATCGTGCTAGCTTTCATGGGCGACAGATTTTTTACACATTTACTGATTACACGAAACAGAAAACGAAACAAAATTCAAAAAGATGGAATAAAAAGTACATGAAATTTAAGCGATATAAGAAGAATGTTATGGAAAAATACACTTCAGAATAAAAATCTCTATTACAAAAAGTTCTATACAAAGTTTTGCAAAGAATAGATTTATCCCCCCAAGGCACGCTTTTATTTTTATAATTATATTAAATTACTCAATTAAATGTAAAAAAGAATTAAAGTAAGCGATAAAATTTTGAGAAATGGCCAATTGTAAACTTCTCCGATATTAAAATGAAAGGAAACGATAAATTATTAAATTGAATATTATATCAGCTACATGTAATTAAAACTAAAGCAAATTATAAGTTATTAAATTGAATATATTTGAACTAAAAGTAATTAAAATTAAACCAAACGATAAATTGTTAAATTGAATATATTTAAGTAAATGCAATTAAAATGGAAGCAAATGTTAAGAAATTGAAAACTGATCTGGTATGCCAAAACGACCCAACTAAAATAAACCCCTTGGGTGGCTAATATGTAGTTCTAACTATGGAATGAAATTATATAACACGAAGAAGGTGCAAAAAGTACCTGTTTTTGACAACATATGGCAGAACTAAGGCAAGCTAATAATGCCATTGATTGCTGACATCTGTATAACAATAAATATAACACTGATTTATTGATAAGTTTTGGTTTGAGGAACGTTCGCCGCCCAATCATAATTTTATTGCTATCCGCATCAAGTTGTCACGGTCGATGAGACCCGGATTCATCCTTTTATACACACGTATCAAATCAAACAATCGGTTGCTTCAGATCAATCTGCTCCAACGAACACAAAGACAGTCTGAAAAGTTATTGTGCAGATTTTGTGGTATGGAAAGGGCGTCAAATTTATAGCCTTCTTGGAAAAAGGGGATAACGAACATGGACAATAAGTCATATTCTGTTAATATAGGACTTTATTAACACGTAAATCTGTTTTACATGCGATTTTGTAATCGCTTCCCTCGAGACGCAACGCTAATGATATTACTCGTAGACATTAAGGCGTTATATCAACTTAATCTTTTATTCGGTTGACGTTGCAACTTTTTGTGAAGAGCAGATATTAATACATTGTTTCCAATTTTTATACAAAAATTATGAAAAAGAAATGTTAAAGTTTGTATTATTTCTTTTAAAAGAACATTTTCAAGATCTTGCTCGAGTTCGGTGCGTTAGCTGTGCGTTCAACATTTTGTATTAATAAAATTTTAAAAGTTATAAAAATAATTTCTTAAACAAGTAATTTCTAAATTATTCGTTATCTTGAGCAGCAGCGTTCTTGGATTAGGGAACAGCAAATAAGATCTATATGAAAGAGATTAAAAAGCGACAAATACCAGTAAAAGCCATTCATTAATAAATTTTTTAAAATTACTCTAAGACGTTCACTTTCGGGTATTTTTCGTGGGGATTCGGAAGTTTGTTCAGTTTGACCACTAAGATGCAATACAACGTTGCTCGCATTTTCGTCCAGTGTTTATCGTAACTTAAGTTTTCATTTCATTAGAGTGCTTCTTGTTACATAGTGAGTTATATGATAATATTACAACTGTGTATGTACTGTGTATTCTCGAAGCCCGACAGGTGTTCTTCAAGTGCTATTAATACAAACAAGAGTAAGTATGTGACTATAATAACTCATCACAATTTGTTTTAAATCCATTTACATTGTATTAATTTGTCTTTTGGGCTGAGCTTTTTTGTCAATCCAAGAATATTCAATTAAATTAATGTTCAGTGCTTGATTTAGTTTTGTAGTTGCTCACGAATTACTTTGAAGAAGAAAGAACAACGACATACTTTATCGGATATTTATAGTATTTACACATACTCCAAATGTGCGTCAAAATATATTAAATACATATTTTAAAAGTTTAAATTTTTATCTAGAGCAATGATTTCAAATTGTGTTCCACGGAATCCCAGAGTTCCTCGAGTTAATATAAAAATTCGAAAGGAACATCGGAAAAACCTCACACTAATCTACTAGTGTGAGTGTTTCACAATTTTACACTCTACAATTTACAATTGTCTACTCTAAAAATATAAAAATACATTTATTTATCTTTGAAACTTAATCAAATTAATCAAAAGTTACGGGTGTGGGCTATCTACGTTCGGAATGCGACGTCAGCAGTGACGCATGTACAAAAGTAGCTTTGGATTTTCAATTGTTCTGTCGATATGTTGCTAAATAAATTCGTGTTCGCAGCGTATTTTATGATTATGCTGCCTCTGTGTGCACCGTGAAAGCTCTGTTTGAACGTATGTGGCAAAAAATGAAAAGTATAGAGACAAATTATTTGAAGAATATGAAATGCGATTGCAGAGAAAAAACTTCAATAGAGCCAGGCTTGACAATTGGTCAAGAGAATGCAACCACGCACCGGCGGTCAATAAACATAATGCAAGGGTAGGCGACATCTGGAGAACGAGCTAATGCTATTGATGAGTAAATTATATTAATTTTATGCTAAATTTCTTTTAATAAACAAATAATATAAAAAAATTAAGTCAATTCCTACTTAAATCAACAAAGGAAATTTTTATTTTAGTTACTTTTTATCAAATAATTACAATTTATATAGATATGTATATACATACGACAGAATCATAATACTAAGTAGCAAAAGAAATTTATTTTCAGCGATCTACTCGCTTCGTCACTGACGGTATTTACTCCAAAATTTATATAATGCTAAATATCTTATATAAGAGAGAAAAATTTCTCCCATATGAAGCTAAAATTAATTGTTTGAAAATCCAATAAAAAAATTTTATGCTTCGACGAGATTCGATCCGAAGGCATGAAGATTCCACTCCGATGCTCTATCAACTTTGCCATTGCAAGATAAATGACATAGTAGAAGCATTGGCTTGTTTCTTAATTCATCCGGTAAATTAAAAGGTTGGAATGCAGTTTAGCTCAACCTCCCTTGCCGACAGGAATTATTTGGCGGTATTTTTCCAAATGTGGATACCCTGGTCAACTCGCGGACTTAACAATCAGCCAAAAACAATCGCCAAGTTCAGCAATTTTTGAAATCGTGCCAAGCGGTTGGGCAAAATTGCATTTTCATCAATTAAATTTAATTAAATGAATTAATATTTGAAAAAACTGTATTAACATCAAATTTCATCCACTACAATTTTAAATAATTCGAGATAAATATCAGCGTTTTTAAAAACAACGTTTTTTTATGGTGGTAAAGTTTATTAAAAAAATTATTGAAATATTAGTTAAAACTTATTGTTCAGCCAAAAAAAATTGCCAAGTCGATAATTTTTGAAATCGCGCCAAGTGGTTGGATTAAACTGCATTATTAAAAAAATTATCAAAATATTTCTTAAAACCTGTCACATATGTCTAAATATTGCATGAGACTTAACGTTCAGCCAAAAAAAAAAAAAAAAAAGCGCTAAGTTTGACAATTTTTTAAATCGAGTCAAGTGGTTGGACAAAACTGCATTATTTAAAAAAAATATTAAAACATTAGTTAAAACTTGCCACAAATGTCTAAATATTGCATTGTTAAGCGAGTAAAAACGATTCCCAAAGTTTCAGAGCTCTAGCTTGATGGGAAGTTAGTTAAATTAACGATCAAAAATTTGATGATACACTGATGCACACACACACCAAGTGAAACACATAAAAACGTTTTAAAAATGTATTTAAACTTGAGTGGTTGAACAAAAAGTATTTTATTAAAGATTGAAAATTTGAACAAGATATATATATAGAGTATGAACTAATAGTAGGAATTTAAAAATGCAATACTTTTCTTTAATTGCCTTTACAAATAAATAGCATATTGAACTTCTTAAAATGTTTTAAATGTCAAGAGTCGGATAAGATTTCCCAAGAAATTCTTGTTGGTCAAAGGGTTCCGCGAGTAGTCAAAATTTGAAGACCACTGATCTAGAAGGATTTATATCTTTCATATTCCTATCCGGTGAAATAGCTAACCCGGTAGGGCCGGAGTTCCGACAGTTCGGAATAAATGAACGCCTACTGTATTATCGAAGGGCTACTTACGAACACATATTCCGTTACGAACAGCATAGTCGTAATCACAAGTGCAGACCTTCTCTCCATTTCTGAGCTTGCAGGTTCCGTAGTTACCACAGAAGCATTCTAGGAAAAAGACAGAAAAAATTACCTAACAATAGTACTTTTTGAAAGAAAAGATTGAAAACTAATAATAAAAGTTCTTGCTAAAAAAATTATTTATTATAAAAATTTAATCGAAAACAGTCATTTAACTAATTCAAATAAGCCTACGTTGTTTTATAATAACTTTTTTAAAATTAGAATTCGTATTCAAAAGGTTTGAAAAGCGTGTTCTTTTTCTGCACTTGAAGTAAAACTTTTGATATTTGGTTGAGTAGATTAACAGATGAGTAAAATAAACACTTATTGGAAGAAAAAACATATAAATCAAAGAACGACTGAGGCATTATGCGAGTTGTGGTTATCAAATAATGAGACTGAAGTTGTAAAATATTTTATTTTAATGCCATACTATTTACTTATTATCATCTTCAATATAGAATCCTCGTCTATCCCTACAACGCTCCAAGCGAATCCTCCAATGTTCGAAGAAGTGCTGGAAGTCTTCTGTAAGTCCCTTCAGGGCGGGTACCTCTTTTTCTTGCACAACTTCAACGGACTCATATCTTGTTCCTTTTAATGCAGCTTTCCCCTTAGGAAACCGATAGAAGTCGCATGGCTAAAGATCCAGTGACTAAGGTGGATGTTCTTACACTGGGATGCTTTACTGGACTTGGAATCTCTTGACAAACAATGTTAAATAAATCTCCGCATTGTCTTCGCGGAGAACCTTTTAGTGGAAAAATTTACTGTACGGATTCTTTGTCAATTTCTACAGCCTCGACAATCATAAGAATACGTAACCGATGGTCAGATCGAGCCAGATTACCGATTTCTTCGATATTGTCATCCATTGTTGACGTGGAAAGGCAGCCCGGGCGTGAATCATCTTCAACGTCTTCTCGGCCATCTTGAAAACTCTTAAACCACTCAGAAACACGTACACGCAATAAACATTCATTGTCATACATTTCTTTCAATAAATTATCAGTAGCGCTTTTTCCACATTTCATAGTGGCTGTGGTAGCTTATTGGTCATAGTCGCGGACTCGCGGCTGGCGGTTTTCGTCGAGTCTTAGGTTCGAGTCTTGATGCCCCCAAGACCACCGTGTAGCCCGGGTTATGCACTTTAAACCTATCGAGGCTAAAAGTCGTCCAGTTGGCGTGGTGTGGAAGTTAGGAGAAGGGAGTATCAGCTCAGATGTCGTCCTCGTCACTTGCCCTAGGTTCAAAATTACGAGGTCCATCGCCAATGGCCTTAGTGTTGCTTCTAACGTGACGTTTATAAAACCAAACCAAATCTAAGTTTCAAGTGAAATTTCATAACAATTCGTTGCTGAATTGTTACGTTTATCATTTTTCTAGCGAAACAAAAAAAATTACTCTAATGGGAATGAATGTTACGAGTGTACGGATTTATGCTTACAGAAGCGAGAGGCCCTGCATTCGAAAGAGAAGGCTTCCCACTAAACAGTTGTTGGTCGCTGGCAGACTTCTTCTGTAGCATTGTCAGTTTCGATATTTAATAGCCAAACCTCGTAAATAAAGATCAAATCCAACAGTACATCAGTAGTAAAGCAAAGGAGAAAATTGATTAATCTTATGAACAGAGAAACACTACAAATAAACTGATTACGTTGAACAAAGAACTGTTGAATGAAATAACTGATTGGAAAAAAAGTAGATTATATCAAAAAAGTTTGGAAACGATAAGCAAAAAACAGATGAAGAAAAGGAAATGGTTGAAGAAAAACATATTCAATTAAGAAACAGCTTAGGATTGAACAAAGACAGTTTTGGTTCGTTTCTGGATATTTCCATGACAACGAAACAAAAACAAAACAAAAAAGAACTATTTTCGACCAGTTGATTTTCAAAAAAGAAGTTGAAAGGGAAAAATAGAGGACGGTATGAAATCAAGAATAAAATGTTCCCTCGGTTTTAAGACCACAATTTATTTTTTGGTTCAGAGTGACCCGGGGCGCCCGCGGGGCCGCCCCACGAAAAGTCGACTACTCATTGGAGATTTTGCGCCTTAAAGGAAACGTGTTGTTTGAATATTTCGATAACACATTATGTTCATTTTTAAATAAAAATACGTAGAAATATTCAGAAGAAACAGAAAAAAAAGCATCTAACACCATTTAGTGAAATTTAGCGATGTTACCTCAGTGGTTGCAAGCTTTACATCCCGAACATTCATAGTCTCTCAAGCTAATGTGTCCAAAATTTACCGATGGTAACACATGGATCAATAAGTCCCGAGACTAACATTGAAAACAACATTTTTTTTGCAAATTTTTTTTTATTCATCAACATAATCACCTTTAAGGGTGATACAATCGTTCCAACGCTTTTCCAATTTTTCAATACCATGTTTATAAAAAAAATTATCTTTCGCTTCAAAATAAGCTTCAGTTTCAGCGATGACCTCCTCATTTGAGCCAAATCTTTTTCCCTGGAGCATTTTTTAAAGATCAGCAAAGAGCCAGTAGTCACTGGGGGCTAAATCTGGCGAGTATGGGGGGTGGGGAAGCAGATCAAAGCCCAATTCGTTCAATTTTGCCATTGTTTTCATCGACTTGTGGCAGGGTGCATTGTCTTGGTGAAAAATGATTTTTTTTCTCTGCATGTGCGGTCGTTTTTTTGCGATTTCCTACTTCAAATGCACCAGCAGGTCAATATAATAATCACTGTTGATCGATTTACCTTTTTCGAGGTAGTCAATGAAAATCACGCCATGCGTATCCCAAAAAACTGACGCCATGACTTTGCCAGCTGACTGCTGCGTTTTCGGACGGCTTTCGCCAGCTGTGCGCCACTCAGATGACTGCCGCTTCGACTCTAGAGTGTAGTGATGTATCCATGTTTCGTCCATGGTCACGTAACGACGCAAGAAATCTTTTTTGTTGCGAGTAAATAGCGATAAACAGCTTTCTGAATCATCGACTCGTTGCTGTTTTTGTTCCATCGAAAGCAATCGCGGCACCCACATGGAAAAAACCTTTTTCACTTCACTTCAAAAAACCTTTTTCAGTAAATACACTTCCATATGATATCTGTGTCATCTCAGCAATCTCACGGAGCTTCACTTTACGATCTTTCATTATAATTTTTGTCACTTCACTCACATTTTCCGGTGTAACGGCTTCCACAGGTCTACCCGAGCGTTCCGCGTCATTTGTGTCGGTACGACCACGTTTAAACTCGGCAAACCACCGACAAATCGTTGCTTTTGATGGACAAGAGTCCGGGTAACATTTTTCAATCCATTGTTTCGCTTGTACGGTGTTTTTACCCATTAAAAAACAATGTTTTATCAGAACACGAAACTCGGTTTTTTCCATTTTTTAAACAAACTACAAAACGACTGTACTCCAACCTCGATAACTCAGCTGTTTCTGGTCCGATCAACTTAAAATTTTGACACGTTTCAAGCAAAGGTTCGTACTCTAGAAAGACCTGGTTACTGGTTTACTACGAGCTCCATTTCTGGGTTAGTCTCGGAACTTATTGATCCATGTGTTAAATGATGTAGTAGAGTCCCCATACACAGCGACCAACTCATCTTTGATTTGCATAGGCATATCCTCGTTCAAAAACATATATTTAATGACAGCTTGATACCGATTTTTTTTCATTTTCCCAAAATCACTCACATCGATTCGCTCAAACTATTGTTAAATAACAACTGCACGTCCAAAATGGCTGAAATTTTGATGGGTACCAGTCAAAAGATGCGCAACCAATTATAATTTAAAAGAATGTAGATAAAAATAATCCAAAAATCAGAGAAATTAAAAAATGTGTAATTTGAAAAATTTTACAAATTAAAAATTTTTGGAAACGATAGAAAAGTAAAAAATAATATATTCAATGATGTAACAGGCTTTAGACTGTTAAGCTTGGTTATTATATAATTATTAGCCAAATTATCCCACCAAGAAAATATGCTATTAAAAATGGTTTTAAATCCAAAAATATGAATTGAAAAACATTCTAAAAATTAAAATAAAAAGAATTAAATTAAAAAGAAAAACGCACAAAGTATCTAAATTAAATCTTAAAGAGCCAGAATCTAAAATAACAAGAACGAAAATTTTAAGAAACGCATAAGAAAAAAATCATAATTTTACAAGTTCAAAACATCACGTGAATTAAAAGAAAGCACAAACATTGAATACAAGAAATGAATACTAATATAGATATTTACATAAAAGAAACAAATTAAATTTAGAAAAAAGATTTACTCAATAATATATATATATATATATATATATGGGGGATTTTTTTTATAACGAGACTGATTTTTCCAGCAAAGGTGAAGGGGTGCATAGAGGTCTGTGTGGTTAAAATGGGTAGCAGGAATGTGATGTAAGCTAGAAGACCAATGTTAGTTTCTCAAAGCCTTTGTAATGCATGGATCTCGGTCAATGTGAAAGTGCTTAATGTTTGTATCGAGAATGAAAGTGCCATGAACCATCGAGAAGCATGGATGCCATCAAATTTTGCTTTTAACTGAACAATTATGCTACAAAAATTTTCAATGTGGTCAGTCAGACTTACAAAGATGAAATCATGTCTATAGCACGTGTGTCTGAGTGGCACAAAAAACTCAGAAATTGTAGATAAAACGTCGATGCGAAAGATATGATTCACAAGATGATTATGTTTGCGGAACAAACAGTGAACATTAAATTTTATATAAATGCACTTGAACGTTTGAGATTAGGGTTCACCGATCCAGAAGGAAATCGCCGTTACATGAAAGCTCCTTTGTGACTATGTCCCCAATCGCACGTAAAGAATTGTGAGGGCAACATCGTAATTCTGCCCCAGCCAACCTACGATCTAGATCTGGCTCCCTCCGATTTTTTCTGGTCTTTGGCTTAAAGAGTCTGAGAAGATATCGCTTAAGGATGAATACTCATTTGTTTGGTTTTAAGAAGCTGTAGTTTGAATCATCCACAATTTTTTTTTCATAGAGAATCAATGAAAGCACGGGTTACTTTACCGCATTTCCAAAAAATATTCAAGATAGAAATTTTATTTCATTTGTTATTCTTAAGACTCCTCTACATAGTCACAATCCAGAGTTATAAATTTTTCCCAGCGGTTCTCAATCTTTCTTAGTCATTATGGCAAAACTCAGCAGATTGAAATCTATCGTCTCCATTTTCCGGGTTATTACAGTATATTACTTCCTGAAACCAAACAAATCAACATTAATACCTATAATTTGCAACATTTTGTTTTCAGAAGTGTGAATTAATATGCAGAGTAAATTTTATCCCGGCTTCTAAATTATTTCTTAGTAATAATTAAGACATAACGATGCCCTTTTCGTGTACATATACTCGTATGTGTGTGTGGGGGGGGGCATATTTAAATTCTTTCTTTATTGTTATGCTTAGTAATAAATTATTTTAGCATCTAAATTTATTTTTGTGGAACACGAAATATGCAAGGAAGCAGTGTTTCGAAACAATGTGAATAAAGCATATACCCTCGCATCTTCCTGAATACTCTAAATAATGCTCGTCGCAATCGCACCTTTTCTTATCGCCGTCAAAACTACATTCCCCATGATCACCGCAGTTGCAATCTGAAAAAAAGAGAGATAATGTAAAATCATTCATCAAAAACGATATGTGTAAAATAAATTTAAAGGCGATTCAACATTTAATTGGAACCTAAAGTACTTGTAAGTGCGGAAATGGAGCGATACAGAGTTCATCAAAAAAAAAATTTAATTTGTTTTTAATCAACTGTATAGGTATATAAAATACATGTATTGATTAGTAGCTTGTTTTTCTATGCAAATTTACCAATAAATGGTTTTTTAATTTTATTTTTTTTTTCTGGGGTAAAAGTTTTTGTAACAAACTGAGTATTTTTTATTTCTCTTAGTACATGAAATAATCATTCTCCAGATCGTTGGTTTATGCAAGTTGATTTATACAGAGAAATCAACCTAATATTGATCACGATTGCATAAAATGAATTTTACTAACCCTTTTGCAAAAGTATATCGGATTATTCAGTATTACAGCACAGTACCGTGCAGAATAATCCAAATGTAGATTCAAGAACACAAATCAATAATTCATGTGAAGATTTTTGTACAAGAATATATTCATTTATTAAAATTAAAGTACGAAAACCGCTGAAGTTAGATGCATCAAGACATACATATACCATACAAGAAAATTTGTGACATGCATGTACCACACAAGAAACAATCAAATAATGGTAACAATCAATGTGGGACGTACGACAGGCGTGTCCATGAGGACAGTGCAGCGAATTTTGGTATTGAGGGAATACGGCAACAGATGACCGAATAGGGTGTCTTTACTAGCAACACAACATCGTTTGCATCATCTTTTCTGGGTTCATGAACACACTGGTGGACCCCTAGATGACTGGAAGAACGTTTGCATGAGATGAATCACGATTCCAGTTGGTAATAGCTGATAATAGAGTTCGAGAATGATGAAGATTGCACTAGGCCATGGACCCAAGTTGCTAACAAGGATTGTGCAAGCAAGTGGTGTGGATTGTTTTTACATGATATGGACTAAGTCTTCTACTCAGACTGAATCAATAACTGACTGGTAATGGTTATAATTAGCTACTTGGAGACCATTTACAGCCATTAGTGGACTTTATAACCGTATACCCAAACAGTGCAACGTTGGAATTTTCCTGGATGACGATGTACCATATCACAGAATCAAATTCATTCGTCATTGGTTTGAGGAACAATCTGGACAAGTGATCTACCGAACCCCTTAGATTCCCAGACATTAGTCCTATCGCACATATATGGGACATGATCGAATGGTCAGTTCGTCCACAAATTCCTGCACCGGAACTTTCGCAATTATTCACGGCTGTAGAAGCAGTATGATGAAATATTTCTTCAAAGAACTTCCGACGACTTATTGAGTCATTACCACTTCGAGTTCCTGTTTTTTGGCCGGACAAAAGGAGATCCTACTCGATATCAGGAAACCAATGATTTTTTGGTTTCGTTTCGTTTCGTTTAGTTTTTATTAACGTCACTCTAAATGCAACACGAGGGCTATTGGCGACAGACCTCGTAATTTTGAATCTCGGTCAAGTGACGAGGATGACATACTGATTTTTGGCACTTCAGTATATGTACAACATTAATTTTTATTCTCTGTTTAGTTTTTTTATATGGTATCGCATCATAATAAAGGAATACAGGAATTTATAATACAACTAATAAGGATGGCTAAGAGCAAGAGAAATTAAAGTGAAATTGTGTGAAACAAAATGACTGCGTTATATTAAATCAATGTTCATCGAGGAAGTGCTGAACGAAGTCTCTCTTTATACTTAAGAACTCAATTAGACCACAAAAAAAACTAAATTGACTTTATTTGGCTTTTAGCATTATAATGTCAAAAAACGATTAAAAAAAATATGAAGCATAGAAACGCTTCAAAGATGTGTGTCTTAAGAGTGTGAGACATTGAGTTATTACCCATTTTCTCTTCACTAACTTTGGAGACTTTATAGTAATTAAATTGCATAAAATTTCGATTTCTACCCTACCCAAATGAAACGTAATTAGGTAAATTAGATGAAGATAGAAATGAAGTGAATAGAAATTGCGGGATATAAATGAAAGGGAATTGAAAGGAAAGAGAAGGGAGATAGAGGATAAAGACATGCTATTAGATATTTCTAATTTGGATTGGAATCCCTTAGTTAACTTTTTGGATTGAAATGAATCCTAGTTAAAGCGCTAAGATAAGAACAGGTTGTTTTGTGAGAAATGTTTGAATCTGAATGATTAATTTCTCAAGCGCAGATTCCATTATTAGAACATAATCTAGAACTGAAAAATTAAATGGGATTTGCGAAAGAGCGACCTTATCTATTCTTCAGTGATTATTAATTAATTATTTTATTTTGCTCTCCCGTGTCTTCAATTGGATTTTAATAATTATTGATTTATTTAGGGAAAAAGTCAGTAGAATTAAATAATGAAAAACGGGAGCTACAAATGTATGTAAATTCTTGGGAAGAAAATAAAAATAACGATCTTACTTACAAACGCAACGGGTGTCTCTTCCACCATCATCCAGGAAGTATCCGGTCTTAGGAGCGTAATTTTTTTTACAGTGACACTTCTTACTGCCATAACCTAAAGTACAAGCTCTGCTTTCCGTTTTCCCACAGTCACATTCTGTAGGATGAAAAAAATCGAGATGAGTTTTATTCATGCATTCTTATTGATAAATTACACTAGATTTCATGTTAATTTACCTCATTTCAAACGACACTCATTTGTGGGGAAAAAATAGTTATCTCAAAATACAATACTAGTAAAAGGTTTTAAGCTATTAAAACCGTTATATACAAATGCTTGAAAAATCCAATAAAACTTTTAATTAAGTTGCAGCGGCTCTCTTCAGCAACAACACCAGAAGTTAAAAACGCTTTAATTACCAGCTCGAGAGAAACGTCTCTTTTAGTCTCATTGGTAAAGCTGCAGTGTGAAAACAGCATTAATTGAGTTTTCCCTCACTAGATGGCTGCACGAGCCTTGCCATACTTTTTGTATATTAATATTTTTCGTTAAATTGTGACTATGCTTGTTAACTGTAAAACGAACTGTGATATTTGAATAAAAACGTGGTGATTGAGCCACTTTTGCTTGTAGATTTCTAACAAGCCGCATATCTGATCTCGGAAATTAAAATTCTATAATGATGCGGAACTGGTCAATGAGTAATCTCAATTTCTTTTTATATCACGCAACCTAATTAAATTAAGTCTATGCTATATTCACTATCGGAAGTCCCAAAAATCGTGACCGATGGGAAAGAATACGCAGCAAAAAACTTCCCTTCTGACCCATTGAACTAGAGTTCGAAACAGCTGCCGTCAACCAAGGCCGAACAACTTCTCTCCCCCTTCTCGGGGTCGAAAAACATCTAATGACGAAGTGGTCACTCCTGACTTGAATTCTAGATGGTAGCACAAAGGTTATCAACCCACTCCTCCTCCCCGGGTTTGAAAACATCAGCCGATGAAGTGAACACCAGATGGCAGCACAGCCTAGAGTTACTGGTTGCATATGCATACTACACAAAACAATTGCCTCCGTGTCTAACTAAGACAATCGTTTTTAAATCACAACTATTGTTATTCTAGTTACAGCTCACGTGTCGATTAGATCCGTCACTCAACGATAGCCGATAACGTCAAATGGAAACTGTACCAAGCAAAACTCAATTCAACAGGGAGGGGATATGTAACGATATCAGTAATGGCTGGAAAAGCGACCTGCTCTACAAATATCAGTCAGAATATGTTTCTCTTCGCATCAGCACGATGATACTGGAGTATGCAGCAACTCTCTTCATCAACAACGCCAGAAGTTAAAAACGTTTCAATAACTAACCCGAGAAAGACGTCTTTTTTAGCCGAGTTGATGAAGGTGCAATAAAAAGCTACTGGTCAACATTTCTTCGGACCCAATGGGCCTGGGTTCAAAACTCCACTGACACTCCAAGGTCAACTTTCTCCCCCTCCACGGAGTCGAAAATCATCAGGCACCAAAAAGTTATTTGCACATTGATTAACTTCCTTCCTTTCACTTTTATCCAGACATTATACATCGTCACTCGTGTTTATGAGAATTTCTCACAGTTCTCATAATCCGTATCAGTAAAATAAATTGCAGTACACATAGGTGGTTCAAAAAGTACCTGTTTTTGGTGATAGATGACTAATGATAGAAAGTTTATTCCTCTTGACTTTTTATTTCAAATAATTTGCTTTAGAAAAATCAGGAAATACTAAGTGTTCTTGTTATACAATAATTAGTCACTAAAAGGCTATTGTTTTAGTCAACGACAAAATGATCACCAAAGCATTTTTCAAAATGTTATCGAAAAAGTTTTTGCGTACATGTTTGATGCCTGCTTTCACCAGTAATGCATTCAATTTTCAAAAGAATATGTTATAATATTCTTTTAAATATTTTATTGGATTTATTTAAAACTTATATAAAAATTTATTCATTTTACAGTAGCAATAATTTCATTTAGTTTAAAGTACATCCAATGTAAAGGTTTATCGTTTGCTTTAATTTTAATATCTGAAAAGAATGTTATTGTCCACTTCTGTTTGCTTTAACTCTAATATTTAATAGAATAATTAATAACTATTTTTTTAAAAGTTAGCCCCTTTGAAGACGAAATCTGCTCTTTGCAAAACTTTACATAAAACAAGTTTTTTCTCTTTTTAACTTTTATTGGAGTATACAGTATTGTTACTGTGATTCGCTTCAAAGTTTGAGAGGTACAAATCTTTTATGAATAATGTTTGGTTCAAACAGTACCTGTTTTTGACAACAGTTGGCGTTGTTAAGACAACTTTGTGATGTCATTATGTATTGCTCTCTGTTAAGGCTGTCTTCACCCAATGTCGAAAATCCCGATCGAAACTTGGAATACGTTACCAGACAGAAAATAGTTCCAAATTTCTTGAAAGTTTGTGATATTGCAATACGTGCATCCATTTACGATGCAATATTCTTAAAATTTAGGAACAATCCAAAGCTGTCCCATTTTTCACTGTAAAATTAAATTTTCACTTCAAAATCAATTTAACATTACAGTATCGGAGATTAAACATGAAACATATTTTACACCAGAAAGAAGGAAGAATAATGACATTATAAAATAGAGAGTAATATAAATAGAAATGAGTAATATAAAATACGCTGCTCTCTAAAAGATAGAGAAGTCAGATTATAAAATTGATGTTCGAATGCTTTATTACTGAAAAAAGTATTCCAATTTTGAGTCCTATTCTTTAACATTAAGCGAAGACAACCTTAAAAGATGCAAAACGAATTTGACGCTCATTCATTGGTTGGTTTTGATCTTGTAGCCGTTTGCAGCCAAATCAAAAGTTAGTTGCTGTCGTGTCAAGTTTTCAAGGTCTCTAAGACATGGATTCATACAACGGAAACCATGCATCAATCAAAGCAGTATTTGTTTCCGGTGAATCTGATTCAGAGGAGGCGATGAAGGTCTCATCAGCCAAAAAGGTCGAGGAGACGATTTTTTGCGATCCGTAAGGAATTTTATTTACAGACTTCTCAGAAAAAGGAGAAACGATCGATGGGCAATACTAAGTTATTCCATTCCTAATACCCCATTCCTTTTTCTTAGCATGGATACAATTTAGCAGGCCTCGTATATGTTTCTATATATTTATAAATAAAGATTTCTGTTTGGAATTACGTTGAAAAATTCTTTCTAATAAATAGTATTGAAAAATACAAACTAATTGTTTAGTATTACTTTTTAATCTGAAAAATTTCGAAATATTCGTCTAAAATGTAAACGATCAATATTACAATATCCACCTACTTCCGCACTTAGAATCGTACAAAGAGTAGCCTTCTGGGCATTTACAAATCTTTGAGCCATTTTCGTATGTGCAAGAGCCGAAAGGTCCGCAGTGCCATTCTAGAAAAACAATTCATTATTAAGACTGTACTAAATCTACTAAAATGTATGACAAAACTTTTTTGTTTTAAAGGTTAAAAAAAAGTGAGGATTAACATACATATAGTAATGTTGTTTGGGGTCAGGATTTACAGTTTCATGTATCTCAATTTGGAATATTGCCAGTCTTAATTCACTAAATGATTTGAAAAAAATACTCATCTCTTTTAGTTGTTGTTCTAAGATCCCTGATGGTAAAAGGTGAGACAAGGATCCTCTTCTAATGCTCCGTTATGTATTGTCAAATTTTTGTCCGAGGGTGTATGGTGAAAACATTTCTTCTTGGACTGATTAGCGACACAACAAGTACAAATTAGCACTTGTGCAGATCCAACACAAACAATATAAAACTGGTCCTCCAATAACACTAACAGCACTTTCAATAATGCTCACTCGCGACTCGTTATTTCGCACTTTGGAACAAAACGGACAAGTAATAATTTGCACTACACTCCAGACACTTCCGACAATCCCAATAGATTCTTTAGATTGATCCTGTTTCAGCAAGTGTGATGCACAGGAAAAATTAAGGAAAGACTCATAGCTTTTCATCTGATCAAAGATATCGATTTGATCCATGCATTTTCGAGAACCTTTATTTAACATCACCAATCTACAATGGTCGTCAAATTCCTCCTAAAGTCAGGAGGTCAATGATCAAATTTTCCTTGGTATCCGACCAATATCTTAAATAGCTCTTTTCATTTATGACAGTACGTTGCAGGGAAGTATCATGACAGGATCGTAACAATATGCATAGAATACCATAATGAAGGAAATCAGTTAAACATATGGAAATGTCTGTTGTTGCATTTTCGAAGATCCCTGCAAAATAAAAAGGTAAAATCAAGAGCCCTTTTCTTTATGCCTTGAACAAAGTGTCTCGAACTAATCTTGACTTTTGTAAAACTTGTAGCAAAGACCATATAACGTTAATTCCAATTATTAATGTTCAAATTTGTTTGGTTTCAGTGTATTTGCCAATTTTGACGTCATGATATTTATGTCACGATGATATTTATGAGTTGCAACTAAGAAGACGCATTGAGACGTGTGACCTTACTCTCCTTTGGTAGGAAATTGATGCAAATTTCTTCCGACGCCAGTACGGTATATGAATACAGAGTTCAAAATTAAGAATTGCAAAAGTACAAAAAATTAAGCTAAGAAATTTTTAAAATTTGGCTGTTGGTTTATTTTCAGCAGAATTCTGAAAGTAACCATCTGAAAGGATGGGTGGATGGCAGTTTCACCATCAGGTCGGGAAACAACTCTTTGATCCGAGTATGTAAAATGCTTGTGAAAAGCTCTCAAATTTTCTTTGGCTGATTAGCGTTCCTAACTTTTTTACAGTTGGACTCCGAAAAATATTGCAATAGTAGGTATATGAAATTCCCTCTATTAATATGCAAATGACAAGAATATTAAGAAATACTATTATGACAGTTGGAATTTCTATTTTTTGGAATTCAGTTTAGATGGAAGCGCTTTGTGGCTTTTATAAATACACTGAGCTTGTCAATATTTTTATCAATGCTTTTCATCTATTTGGAACACAAGCTCGGAACATTCTAAACAATTTTGAATTTCTTTGAAAGCATCAAAAAGAATTGGAATTATTGTATTTTCCTGATTGATTTGATATGGCTTTCGGTAACGGTGACAACCTGTGATCTATCACATTACTGTAAGCGAAATGAAAGTTTGACGACCAATTTTAAAAGTTGATAAATTTATCTTGCCGCGATCATCTACTAGCACCGGAAAATTCTCTAAACTGCCATTTTATCAACGTTGCATTTTAACTTCACAATGACTATTAGTAGAGACTTCATAATTTTGAGCTGTAGTTAAATGATGAGGTGATACTTGAGCTGGTACCAAATTCAATTCTCAGGATCAGGATCCAAGATTTCAGTCGACCAACTTTGGAGTTTAGAATGTGCTAATAGACGACAGAATTCTGAATGAAGCAGCATTTAACGAGGTCATTTTAACTAACAGTGGTTTTGAAATCAGGATACATACTAATTCTGATGTTCATCCTTGTCATTTGCCTGTGATTCTGAATGAAAATATCCGCAATTATCTTAGTATTTCTCAAGATAAAATGTGTTAACAACAAATCTCCACTTTGATTTCATACATTGAAATATAGTGAAAATAATATCCTTCACATACATAACTATAGAAATAGAGAAAATAAATTTTCTGATAAACATTGAATAAGAAAACGTGATTTTTGGGAGATTATATCTTAGAAATTATTTTATAATATTAAATTGAGAAAAGATCTTCCACATTCAAAATACTTTTAAAATCATTTCGAATTCAGAGCGTAAAAAATACACGCTCGTTCAATGAAAAATGACGAATATATATGTAATAAAATGAAGTGAATGTGAAGTAACATAGTACAAAAGATAAATGGCTCTGACGCACAAAATTCGGTGAGCTGAAACTGTGAGTGATGGTGATGTGCATCATAATGTGCATCTAGATTTTTTTAAATGCAATGTTAAAGTGTATGTTTTAAATATACCGCGGCCAAGCTCTTGGATGAAACGTCACAAGATTCAATTCTTGCACTGCAAGTTCAACTGTATAAAGAAGATTCGTTTGTTTCGGGCTCTATTAGATTTTTCCCTCGGAAAATGGCACTGAAAACTACCAAATTCCAATTTTTTTATTTTTTATTTATTTTTTTAAATAAGTTTCCATTAAAATGGCAATTTGGGGATTTTAAGCTTTCCGATTGCATAAAAAATTGATGGCACTTTTTCGGTTTTCTCTTCGCAAGGTTGACGCTCCTACGCACACACTAGCATATGTAATTAATATATTATATCTAATATACATGCATGATAATACATATATTTGTGTATATATAACTAATATTGTATATATATATTATATATATATAATATATATATATACCAATATGTAGTTGATGATGATGATATACTATATTCTTTTAATATGTATATATGTATATATTATATATATACATATATATAACTTATAGCATATAGTGTGTATGTATATATAGTGTATGTATATATAATAATAGTATATATATATGTATAATAATAATAGAAAATAATAATATATATATATATGTGTATTATATAAAATAATAATATAATAGAACCATATATATATCCATGTATATGTATATATATATATACTATATATATATATATATATATATATATATATATATATATATATACTATATATATATTCGTCATCATTTATCTTTTACTTCAGCAATTTCTTCATCAGGTAGTATTTTTGGAACTCTTTAAGCGTATTTATTCGTTTATTTTTGTAGCAAGATTACAACTTTTAAAGGAAATGTTCATGATTCTCTAGTTCACCTGCTTTTATTTATTTGTTTTCTTTAGTGGTTTAAAGGTTGCCACCATTTATTATTTTGAATGTTACCGGTTATTTATTTATGTTGCATTTATTTTAAAATGTTCACTTGCTGCAATAAGAAGTACTTCAACTTGTATTCAACAAAAATTATCACTGCTATATTGCGAGAGAGCAGCAATAACCGAGAATCATGGTCTCTAGAGAGGGTTCGCGGCAGCATTGTTTCCTTCAGATCGGGAGTTCGAGCCGTGATGTTAATAATACTCACCATGTAACAGCGTTGATTCACGTTAAATCTGGTGGAGGCTCCAAATTCCCTTAGCATGGTGTGAAGTTGATAGAGAGTGCAAACTCAGATGTCACTTTACCGTTGTTCAAAATTACACAGTCTGTCACCTGTACCCCTCGTGATACTTCTCAAGGCACGACGTTAATAATGAATCACTTATGCTGGAAATTCATAATATTTCCATTATAAGAGTGTTTATAAATAGTTCATTATTCCTGACGTCTTGGAGTAAGCAAAATAAAATCAACTGAAGTTTCAAAAACAATTCTTGGCTTTATCGTCGTAGACGTGGTTCTCTTCTTCTCTGCACCTCTCCCATGGTGGTTTCTGGATTGTACACGCACAGCTTACTTCATACCAGCCTCCACACTCACATCCTCGCACCAATCAATATCAGAGGAAATCCCACGAAGTGCCCTTGGGGCAATAACATTTTTAATTTGTCACAGGTGCCACCGTTGAGACATTTATAATTTGTTATCATCGCATTGTGCTGAAAAAAAAAAACATGAGTAATGCAATATAATGCTAATGATTTGCAGTACGTACAAATATTTCTAGCATACTTTAAATTCTTAACATTAACTTACTTTGCCTGGCGATAAATCGCATCAGTTGCTGTGGTTAAGTTCATTCCACAGCATCTGATGATAACATCATTATTATTTAACCCAAAAAGTGTTAAGTTTATATTAAGGTTTACAAATCGAGTTGAAAAGACATCAGAAAAAATACAACAACAGTTTTATCTTCATAGATTATGCAAGATATCACTCTCTCACTCTTGAATCTTTCTCAACTTTTTAAATCTTATTAGAATAAAATAATAAATTGCTTACCAACTTTCTCACTTCCCAGGTGAGGCACATCTCAAATGCAGTGTGCTTCGACTCGATGACCACTTATTCGACCCAAGGAGTCTTATCTAAGCGATTCAATCACAGTCGATCACTGTAGTATTTTATACTCTAATACCTACTAACTAACATATACCAGCTTTTTGTTTTCCTCTTTCTCTTCTTTCCTTTCAGTTCTATTTCCTTATATATCACTATCTTTAATTCAATTCTTTATGCATCTTATTTTCATCTAATTTTTAATTACGTTTCATTTGGTTAGAAAGGAGTTGGAATTTTATGCTATTCAAATTCAAAATGTCTCCAAGGTTAGTAAAGAGAGAAGACCGCCGAATTAGCGTCACAGAGTGACTTATTTTGCTAACGCCGTTAAGGCTCCCATCTACGGTCATTTAATTTCGTCAGATTAATGTTAATCCAACAATTTGCTTTAATTCTCACTTCTTTACTATTTGATCTATTTAGATACAATAAAAATGATCAAAACAAAAAATAATGAATTCTACTACGGAATATCTTTTCCTCCGATTTTTTAAAATATATTACCCTGTTTAATGATTGGTTGGTGGGTTTTCCGGTCTAACAAATATTGAAAATTGCAAATTGGAGGAAAAACGTATTAATAACTAACTATAATTAAAACTTTTCAGAATTTCTTTGTTGAACAAAATTTAGATCAGTGTTAATGACTCAAAAGCTTGGTTGTAGTATTAACAGTAATTAAGTGGAATTTTACTTTTAATTGAATTTTTGTTTCATCAAATGTCTACCATCACATATTTTCATGATAAAACACCAAAAATGCATCTCGAAAAATTCTGCTCGTAAGTTTCTGATGCAGGAATACAAAATGTCATCCTCTGATATTAAAGGAACTTTTTTAATATTCGCTGATAAAAAAGTGCTCTGTTCACCAATTTTATAGCAAAAGCTCATAACAATAAACACAATATTTTCCCTACTACAGCAAACGATTCAAAAAACTTTAAAAAAAAAAAGTGAATCTTATGAATTACTAAATTACTTACAAAAGTTAAGTGTAACACTCCAAAATTTTTTACATATTTGGATTATACACGTCAACAAGCCATTTTAACCTAAATTAGATACATATCTCCAGAAGTTCATGAAAAATTCAAGATCAAACATCGGATAGAAAAATTATCAGCGTTAAAGTGTTATATACCATAAACTCTCATAATTCAGCGAGTTCGGATCACGGCCTTACCACCAATGTAGTTTTAAGGTTAATCTGCCGGCCATTTTGATTTGTGAACGTAATGTTAATCCTATAGTTTCAACTACCATCGAATCTATACTATTTTATATTTTGAATGCAGTAAAATGCATCTGAAAGAAAAATAATAATTAATACTTCTGCAGATTTCTTTTTCCTCCGATTTTTTAAAAATATTTCAAATATTTTTTTTAAAACTCACAACTGAATCCTTAAAGTGAAATTAAAATATTCTTATTAAGAATCGAGGAAAATGTAATTCCGCAGAAGCCTTCATTATTTTTCTATTTTGAATATACTATTGCATTCAAATACATAAAATAGTAAAATTTGAGATGATGAATCGAAATATGGGATCAACATTACTTGTACGAATTCAAATGGCGTAAACAGAAATCTTAAATTTGTTACATAAATTTTCCTTTATAGATTCTTTGTCAATTCCTGCAATCTCAGCAATCATGCAGATATTTAATTGATAATATATCACCAAATTATCAATTTTTCAATGTTATCATCCGCTTTTGGCGTGAAAGGGCTTCATTTTTCAATGTCTTCTGAATCTTCAAAACGTTTAAACCACTCAAAAAAATACATGCATGCGATGAGCATTCATTGCCATGCACTTCTACAAAAGATTATAAGTTTCAAAACGTTTTTTTCCAACTTCATGTGAAATTTCTCAATTCGTTTTCTATTGTTACACTTATCATTCATCAGGAGAAACAAAAAAAAAATAACTCTAATATGAACGAAGGCTACAACTAAACGGATTAGTTCAGAGAGGCACTGCATTCGAAGAGAAGGCTCCACGCTAAACAGCTGTCGGTATGTGTCGTTTGGAGCGTTATATAGTAGGCCTGTCTCGTTATTTAATATCAACATCCTCGTAGCCATAAACTCTCTTTAATCTGAGCGTTCAGGGCGCAGTCCGATAGCAATCAGCGATTTTTTTGGATAAAGCTAGCGCAATATACCTTTATATCTCCTACCTACCTGTTTTTGTTCTGGAACATAATATTATTCCTATTGAATTTCGAACTACTGTCTAAATATTTATGTTATTTATTTTTGGAAGGCAAAATATTGCATCCGAAAAGACCAAAAAATAGAATTTTTCTGTGAGTAAAATTTTTCCTCCGATTTTTGAAAAATTATAATATTTTTTAAAGACTGTAAAATTCAAACGATTCATTAAGATAGGGGCAAAAATATTTTTAAAAATTGGGAAGAAAATATATTCCGCATTCATTATTTCAAATTTTCATTATTTTTTCTCTTTCGATGCATTTTACTGCATTAAATAGATAAAATAGTATAGAACTGAGGACGGTAGTAAACTCCATAGGATTACATTACGTTCACAAAATCAAAATAACCAATGGCTCGAAACCTATAAAACTACATTGGTGGTATGGCCGTGTCCCAGGACTATGAATTAAAGAGAGTTTATGGTATATAACATTTTAACGCTGATAATTTTCCATCCGATGTTTGATGTAATTTTTCATGAACTCTGGAATAATTGCATTCAATTTAGGTTAAATGTCTTGTTGAGTGTATAAATCCAAATGTAAAATTTTTGGAGTGTTACAATTAACTTGTTTTGTAAGTATAATTAGTAATTCATATGATTCACTTTTTTTTTTTTAAAAGTTTTTAGAATGTTTGGTTGTAATAGGAAAAATATTGTGTTTATTGTTATGAGCTTTTGTCTACCAAAATGAAGCAAAGCTTTTCAAATTAAAATGTTCACATGCTCAGGCAGCTCTTCCTGCTGACGTTGACAGCAAATTTTGCATACATTATTTTGTTTGCATAGCATAAGACAGCTGAATCAGGTAAATGGTAATACCATTCAATGATTGATAAAGCCCTTACAAGGCCGTTCGAAAACGCTCCATTGACAGCAACGTGTGGGATGAAACGAGCGAAGCGCGGTAGCCAAAGCCCGTATAAACGTTTTGCACTGCCAGCCGCTGGAATACAAATGGGGAAAGGTAAAAACATTATGCGCAGTAACAAAACATTTTTTAGCAATTATACCTTAAAAGCTCGTAAACGCTGTTACTTCATGAGCAAGTTAGTACGCAAAGCGCGTAAGAAACGCTCAGACGTCCCGTACGGTTTATACACAGCGAAAGGTAAGACCAGCCTAAGCCAGCAAATATCATGCTTACGTCTGTAGCAGCTAAAAAGCGCGCTTATCGCTAGGCAATCAGAGATTAAACCAATAAGCGCAGCAAAAGCGCTGATATACACACTGGCATATGCAAATACCGGCTAAAATGACGACGTAATAGCATGCAACAGGGCTGAGATGACTAAGAAATGCAATAAGAGATCGCTATAATCCACTTGAAATATGAAAGTCTAACTTAGAAAATACTAAGTGAAGAAGTAGCAAGTAATCCAACATATATAAATGCAGAGGGACAACGCGAAGATCTACCCATTCCAGAAAATTTATAAGTTCAGCTACGAAACTCTCTTTATATCTACAGTTGGACTAATCATCTGGTAGAACTGTTTTATATAGAAACAAAAGAAAGAAAGTACTAATATAAATAAAATTAACATAAGAACATGAATCATGTGTGAAGTTTTCTCCTAAAGAAACAAATGCCAGTTAACTCATCATTTTGGACGAACCGTCTGAACAGTTTGATAATGTATGGATTTTAGACAATAGTGTTTCTTGTCATACGTAGAAATACCGTATATAGTTTCAAACATAAACTAGACTTTAAGGAAGCATTACAAACAGGTAAAAATTTAAATATACCTTCTGAAGGCTAAAAGAGATATAATAGTCAAAACTGTAAGAAGAAGACAATTCTATAAATTTAACCATCACTAAAGTTAGTTATGCTGATTTAAGATATAATTTATTATATAACCTTGTCTAATGGATAAAGGTTGTAAAATTTAAATCTGATAATAAATATGTATTAATATTTTAGATGAGAATAATATGTTGGTTACTAAAGTAATTAAAATGATATTAGCTCATAAATTTATTTTAATTCTCATGTATAATTTTGAGTGTTATTTATCTAACCAGTATACTAATAATTATGAAATTTGACGCAGTAAATTGTTTCTTTTAAATTCTAAGTGTATGCTTAAAATAAATGAATATATTTATATTAACTATAGGTATTAATTTTAGATGTGAAAACTTGATATGAATTAAATAACCATGAACAGTCATCCTCATATTGATATAGATCAAAGTTCTGAAATGTTAGGCGTATTTCATGGAGACCTGTGTGATCCTATGTTAACAGAATCATTTTAGAAGTACAAAAATATTTTTATGATACTGTGAATGATTTTTCTGGCATATTTTTTTACTTATTCTTAAAAAATAGAACTGGAATATGTGATCCTTTTCAATTTAAATCTCTAAATACGAAAATTTGACTGTAAAAAAAAATTAATAAATTTAGTAGTGATAATTGATTAGAATTTGTTAATGAACAATTTGATAATTATATTGCTAATTCAGGTACATTCCATAAAACAAATACTACGTTAACAGTGAAAGTGGAAATAGAATCTTCTAGAAAAGCAATGATTTTATTATATGAGAAAGTGAATAGTGAACTTTCATAAAAATTCTACAGAAGCTATTTTTTAGCACATGTGTCTAACACCACGTAGAGGTAAAGAAAAAATATCTCACTTGAAATAAGAACAGATAGAAACCTAAATTAAGTTATATTAAAAAATTTGATTGTGTTGCATATTTTCACATTCAAAAAGTAATGAGAAAAAATATAAAATGAGGACTTGTTGTAACTTGTTTGAATCAAATAAAAATATAGACTTTTCAGAGTCATATTATCATATTTATAAACATAGAATGATTGATTATTAATTGTGCTTGTAACTAAATTAAATTTAAATGTTATTTTTTTTTTGTGTAAAAAACTGCATATTTCTACAGTAATTTGGAGAATTTGTATATATGTCACCCTCACTTGGAATGAAAAATAATAGAATGGAAAAGTTTGTATGATTAGAAAGAGCATTTATGGATTGCCTTCATATATGGCAGGTGCGTACATGAAGATAAAAAAAATGAGTTACAAAGATAGGATTGAAGCTCAATTGCTTCTAATAACAGATACATTCATGTAGGTAGTTGAAACAAAAATGTTTATACAGTGCATGCATGTTGATGACTTAGCAATTTTTGTAATAATTGAAATGTGTGAAAATATAGATTCTAAAATTAAATATTTATTTGAACTGCATGAAAGCAAGAACAATTATTTTTTGGGTATGGAAATTGCAAAGAGAAGAAAATAGTATCAGCTCATCACAGATTGAATATATTGAATCCTTATTGATAAAAGATAATTTAGAATATTGTAAATCGATAAAAACACCTATTGTTAGGAGAAGATAAAAGGTTTTCTCTTACAAATGAAGTTATTGATATAACTATGTATCAGAAACTAATAGGTGAACATTTATATTTAGCTAATTGAATGCGTCCTGATATATCATTTATCACATGTTACTTATCTCAGTTTAATCACATACCAGAAAAAAAGGCATTATCTTTTGGCAAAAGAGTATTACAAAGTATTAAAGAGCCCGAACAGAAAAATTGTTTTATTTGGTTTTTCTCTGAATCTGTTCTGTTGCTAGTTAGAAATGCAAAATAATAAATCATTTCGATGGAGTAATTTTATTTGTATAATGTTTCATGGAATGTCTTGAACAAAATATTAATCTTCCTATTGTAAGATATTTCTATTTCAAATTTTCAAAAAATATTATTTGGACAGTAAATTTATAGTCAGAACTGAATTAAGCAATTTATAAATGTTGCGAAACCTTGAATTCTGATAGTCAAGCAACAATGCAGTGAATAAAAAAAACACAACATCGTCGAATGAATCCAGACACATGAACTTACGTTTTAACTTTGCGAAAGATTTACTGATGGAAAATGTAATTAAGTAGAAATATATTCAGACTGATTATAACTATATTAGCATACTTTCTGACTAGGTAGTGAATGAGGTTAAATTGAATTACATCAATGGGAGAAATGTTTCTCTAATTTCATAATTTTTTACTTATGTGTGAGTAAAAGTATTGTTTTGAATTTTATTGTTATTGTAATTAAATGTATTTGTTTTAAGATCGTTTTGGAAAAAAATATGTCTCTTTTAGGAGGGTGTTTTGGGTTTGGAAGGCGAACTATATTTTTTTATACGTAATATCAAGAGATTCTACGTTTACGTTCCGCCCATTTCTCTCAAAGGTTCCTGCTGACGAAATCGGAAGCAATAACGGAAGTCATGTACAGTAAATGCATGTGCATAAAGAACCATTATTATGTTTTGTGCTCTATTATCTAAGTGAACCTGTTTTATATTTTTTGTTTGTTTGTCAATAAATGTGTTCATTACAAAAGCGTAACTAATCTCTCTGATTAAAAAACTGAATTGTTTAAAGTTAATGGAATAATTATATCGAATTCTTTATGTAATCACTCCTTATGCATTCTCCTTTTTTTGCTCTGGATAGCACCAGGTTTGCAGCATACAAATCTTTTCACCAGTAGATTGAAGAACAATTGAGTGTATAAAAATAACCACAGTCGCACACTGCAAGAGAAACATAATGTTATTATATATACTTCATAGGGCCATCCCCTAATAACAGTATATTTATATATTTTTGGAACTGAGATTGATTTAAGAAAAGAAAATCATTTAGATTATAAGATCAAATTAATTTGACTTTAAAACCCTTTTTTTTATGAAATGTATGTTTATCACCATCATTGAGGCTACTTAAACTCATTTTATGCTTTTTATTCATTATTATTTGCCTCACTACTTGAATAGAAATAAGATTTATATAATAAATTTTTATCAAAATAAAAAAAATAATACCTTCTTCATTCCAACTAATCTTTATCGCTCAAAAGTTGATGATGTTGGTCATAGAGTATACCTTCATTACTTCCACAGTCATAGAAAGAATTTATATAGTTACTCTTAAAATTCCTTAAAGGTTATTGTAAGTGATGAGGTTTATCAGCGTTTTCTGCGAGCAATTGAATATAATTTCTTTTTCTTTAACATTAGTGACCAGACATTTATACACAATGGGACGATTCTGTCGCGTCGTCGTCTCCGAGTGGCATAAGGACAACGTAAACTTCTTAACAAAATAACAAGATTTCATTTACACATGTAGGGCTCGTGTTTTTGTTTCAAGTTCAGCTCGATCGCGTCTCTCTAAGACGTTTTTCATCCTCTCCTACACTATGGAGGGTTGCCATTTTCTCTTTCCTCCAACAGGCGTCACATACACTACACTACATCCTACCCCAAGATAAAGGTGGGGGGGGGGGGTATAAAATAACCTATAATCGCATATCTGACAACTCTGTGTATATGGCGACTGTGGCCATAGAACACACATCAAATATCAAATCAGATAATAAATAAAGATAAAATCACACACATATCATTAATTAAGGATATATATTAACCATTATGCAATGCATGCGACATAAAGGGAATAAAATGATATATCTTTCACAGAGATTGGTGATGCCTTGATTTCATATAATCAATGAAATCAAAACACAGTATTCGATTGACATATTCTTCGTTAAAGATATTCTTTCTCATTTTTACAGATGGTCATCACTTTTCATATTTCCCTAAACATTATCTAAAATTCATCATTGCATATATAAAAATAAAATCTTTTCTCCACTTAAGAAATAATTCTATTTAAAACTTCACTGATCCATGGTTATCTACAGTTTACATATTAATTCTTTCATATATCAAAATAATGAAATTATCAAAATGCTTTGTACAATACTACACCTTAACACTAAATTGCTACATGTGCCCTTTTTCTTTAAAATTTATTTATCCATATTCATATTTTGGAGATACTCATTATTCTAACAAATATGGAAACAAAGGACACTAAATATACAATTTATTACCCTAAACAAAATACTTCAGTATTGTAAGACACTACATATTAACTTGACTGATAACATCATAAAATGACGCGTACTAAATTCACTCAAAATTTTACTAAAAACACAACACAGAATCAACTCTCAGAAAGGGACATTTTCAAATTCTTTTCCTTTTCTTTGTTACTCTCGTTTTCCACCGATCATGTACTGGTTTTTCTTTCCAGAATCCTACGTTAAAACTAAGCGCCTTCGCTTGCTTCCCCTTTTTTTTCTAATAGGTCAAGTAATATCTGTGTCCCCTTTCCTCTGAGGGCGAGTAATATGTGCATCCTTTTTCCTTACTACTTCGGCTCGAGTTCTCTAAAGACCAAGTCTTTTTAGATGTGATGTTGTGGCGTTTAAAACGTTTTCTGAGAGCATTGAACATAATTTATTTCTTAACATTAATGACTGAACATCTTTTTCACGATCTGAGGCTTTGAAGTCGTACTCTGATGGCATAAGGACTATGCAAGCTTCTTAACAAAATAACAGTTCATTTACGTCAGGGCTCGTGTTCCCTGACTTCTTTCGAGATACAGTTCGATCGCGTCTAAGACGCTCTTTCACCCTCTCTTACCACTGAGGGGCTGCCTATCTTTCTTTTCCACCTACGGGCGTCACATACACTCGGTTATGCGCTGACTAATTACTCTTTTCATTCCTCGTAACCATAGCAGGATTATCGAGAACCTTGTGGACACATTTTCTTTGCCACATAAGCTCCTGAAGATTCACTCAAAAAACACAAAGCTTCCTTCGCGTCAAACTTCAACTTCTACTGTATTGCAGACTATTAATAAAGATGACTAGTTTTTCAGGACATCATTTAATTGCGCACATCTTTTCAAACATAAACTATATACATTTTTCCACTAGCACAATTTTTTTCAACATTCGTTTTACATCTTGGAACCAAATAAATTCTATTTTTTGTTCGTTGCAGTAAATTTTCTGAAACAAAATATGATCTGGTGTTGCCAATACTTAAATTTCTTTGTAACAACTTTAAACATTTTTTTAAAAAATATAGTTTTATAAAGAATATCGAAAAAAAAGAATGTCACTTTAAATTTAAATCGTTTGCTTTTAAATATTGAATATATCACACTCTGAGGCCAGTGTCCATTTTAATGGACATTTGTATTTGCTGAAAAATAAATCATTACAGTTTTAAGTCTCAAATCCCTCAATCATTATACTGGACTGTGGGATGCTATCTATACAACCAAACTATAAATAATAACACCGGTAAAGACGAGTTTTTTCTAACTTGGGTTTCTTTTTCAAACTTCACACTTCATAACATAATTTTTATACCTTAAATTTTAAGAGCAAAGGAAACGCTGAGTCAATTGATTTATTCTAGAATAAATTTTAATAATTTATTTTTTTGTGGAACGTATTCGGTGACTTGTTGAGAAACTTGACGTAAAATTTAATTCTTTTAAATGTACTTTAATCAATTTTTTTATTCAAAATAATTTCTTATCTTATCCCAATAAATTTTTTGTAGAAAACTTCAGACTCAATTGAGCACTTTAAAATGTAGAAAAAAAAGCTTTTAAAGTTTTGACTCAGACAAAGCTTACAATGTGAGTTTTGGAACCATTAAAAAGTAGGATGTTCGTTGAATTTTCATTTAATGCCACCAACAAGAAAGTCGGTTGAAGGTAAGTACACTATTTCAGTTCATTGTTTTCGTATTTCACTAGAGTATTTGTATACTAAACTTCACTTATGTAGATAAATTTTAATTTAGCGATATGCAATTAATAGAATTGAGGAGATGAATATGTAAGCAGTGAGAATCGGATCGGTCAGAGAATCGGATCCTCTTCTACAAATCTTCAAGGCACAAACTTGATTGGGGCGTCAACATAAATACAGTATTGTGTATTAAACGTTAGATCAGACGCGTTTTGGGAACTTTTCCGCAGGGATGCATTTTGATTATTCATAGTCTGAATTAAATAACTTGGTTATTAATAATAATGTGCAACCTATCTTTTCACATTAGACTATTTTTCTTAACTTTTTAAAATAAAATTTAAAAGGGAAGTGAAGTAAGTATTATCAGGTGTTACAGATAAACTGTAAAACTCTATAATCTCAGTAACTTTAAAAAGTGGATCTAATCACAAAAAAAAACTTATACACTGGGATCCAGTGCACAAAATATCCGATGATAATTTAACCTTCTTCCGCCAATATTGTGATCACAATATGCGTATTAACATTGAAACTACTCAGGCATTTAAACGTATCATTCTCTCTATCTGACCCTCCTTCTATTCACTACTTATTTTTTTTATATTATAATATATGCATGTACTGTGTATATAATATTTTTTTGTATATTTTTTATTGGTACCTTCTATACTAACTAGCTTCTTTTATGAGATTCAGGTTGTCTTTTCAGATGACGTCAGAACCTCTTATCAAAGAGACATTAATACATCTTCTTTTCTATTTCACATATTGTGAGATAAAACATGCTGTCAGATTTTCCGTTTTCAAAGCAAATTTATATACAGATGGGGAACATGAAACATGAGAATGTGGAAGAGCAAAGTGATCAATGTTCGTCCCTGAACGAGACAGGAAAGAAGCACAAAGGTGAGTAGGAGATAGTTTTACGAGAACCAGGAACTTGCAAGATCTCCTAACCCCAGCCAATTAAAATTATCAACCGATACGTAACT
>BMAW01112651.1:153454-195922 GCA_019974015.1 Nephila pilipes
ATATATATATATATATATATGTCACATATTACGTCATCATTTATCTTTACTTCAGCAATTTCTTCATCAGGTAGTATTTTGGAACTCTTTAAGCGTATTTATTCGTTTATTTTTGTAGCAAGATTACAACTTTTTAAAAGGAAATGTTCATGATTCTCTAGTTCACCTGCTTTTATTTATTTGTTTCTTTAGTGGTTTAAAGTTGCCTGCCATTTATTATTTTTGAATATTTACTGGTTATTTATTTATGGCTGTGCATTTATTTTAAAATGTTCACCCTTGCAATAAACGAGTACTTCAACTTGTATTCAACAAAAATTATCACTGCTATATTGCGAAGAGGCAGCAATAACCGAGAATCATGGTCTCCTAGAGAGGGTTCGCGGCAGCATTGTTTCCTTCGAATCGGGAGTTCGAGCCGTGATGTTAATAATACTCACCATGTAACAGCGTTGATTCACGTTAAATCTGGTGGAGGCTCCAAATTCCCCCGTTAGCATGGTGTGGAAGTTTGGATAGAGAAGTGCAAACTCAGATGTCACTTTACCGTTGTTCAAAATTACACAGTCTGTCACCTGTACCCCTCGTGATACTTCTCAAGGCGACGTTAATAATGAATCACTTATGCTGGGAAATTCATAATATTTCCATTATAAACGGGAGTGTTTTATAGAAAAATAGTTCATTATTCCTGACGTCTTGGAGTAAAAGCAAAAATAAAATCAACTGAAGTTTACCAAAACAATTCTTGGCTTTATCGTCGTAGACGTGGTTCTCTTCTCTGCATTTGCACTCTCCCATGGTGGTTTCTGGATTGTACACGCACAACACTTCATACCAGCCTCCACACCTCACATCCTCGCACCAATCAATATCAGAACAGAAATCACCAGAAGTGCCCTTGGGGCAATGGCACATTTTGGTAATTTTGTCACAGGTGCCACCGTTAGAGCATTTATATTTGTTATCATCGCATTGTGCTGAAAAAAAAAACATGAGGTAATACTTAATATAATGCTAATGATTTGCAGTACATGCAAATATTTCTAGGCATACTTTAAATTCTTAACATTAACATTACTTTGCCTGGCGTTATAAATCGCATCAGTTGCTGTGGAGTTTAAGTTCCACAGCATCTGATGATGAAGCAGTTCCCCATTATTATTTAACCCTACAAAAAGTGTTAAGTTTAATTAAGGTTACAAATCCAGTTGAAAAGACATCAGAAAAATACAACAACAGTTTTATCTTCATAGATTATGCAAGATATCACTCTCTCACTCTTGAATCTTTCTCAACTTTTTTAAATCTTAGCTTAGAATAAAATAATAAATTTTTTGCTTACCAACTTTCTCGCACCGAGTGAGGCACATCTCAAATGCAGTGGCTTCGACTCGATGACCACTTATTCGACCCAAGGAGTCTTATCTAAGCGATTCAATCACAGTCGATCAACTGTAGTATTTTATACTCTAATACCTACTAACTAACATATACCAGCTTTTTGTTTTCCTCTTTCTCTTCTATTCCTTTCAGTTCTATTTCACTTATATATCACTATCTTTAATTCAATTCTTTATGCATCTTATTTTCATCTAATTTTTAATTACGTTTCATTTGGTTAGAAAGGAGTTGGAATTTTATGCTATTCAAATTCCAAAATGTCTCCAAGGTTAGTAAAGAGAAGACCGCGAATAATCCAACGTCACAGAGTGACTTATTTTTGCTAACGCCGTTAAGGCTCCCATCTACCGGTCATTTTAATTTCGTCAGATTAATGTTAATCCTATGTAATTTAGACTTTAATTCTCACTTCTTTACTATTTGATCTATTTGAATACAATAAAATGCATCTGAAAGAGCAAAAAATAATGAATTCTACTACGGAATAACTTCTTTCCTCCGATTTTTAAAAATATATTACCCCTGTTTTAATGATTGGTTGGTGGGTTTTCCGGTCTAACAAATATTGTAAAATATTTTCGGAAATTGGAGGAAAAACGTAATTAATAACTTAACTATAATTAATAACTTTTTCAAATTTCTTTGTAGTTGAACAAAATTTAGATCAGTGTTAATGACTCAAAGAAAACTTGGTTATGATATTAACGAATTAATTAAGTGAATTAATTTACTTTTAAATTGGATTTTTTGTTTCAATACAAATGTCTACCGTATCTGATTTTTCATGATAAAACACCAAAAACTATACATCTCGAAAAATTCTGCTCGTAAGTTTCTGAGTCACAGGAATACAAAAGTGCATCCTCTGATATTAAAGGAACTTTTTAATATTCGCTGATAAAAAGTGCTCTGTTCACCAATTTTATAGCCAAAAGCTCATAACAATAAACACAATATTTTCCCTACTACAACCAAACATTCAAAAACTTTAAAAAAAAAGTGAATCATATGAATTACTAATTATACTTACAAAAACAAGTTAAATTGTAACACTCCAAAATTTTTACATATTTGGATTTATACACGTCAACAAGCCATTTAACCTAAAATTGAATGCAATTATCTCCAGAAGTTCATGAAAAATTCAAGATCAAACATCGGATAGAAAAATTATCAGCGTTAAAGTGTTATATACCATAAACTCTCATTAATTCAGCGAGTTCGGGATCACGGCCATACCACCAATGTAGTTTTAAGGCTCTCGTCTACCGGCCATTTTGATTTCGTGAACGTAATGTTAATCCTATGGAGTTTCAACTACCGTCCCCAGATCTATACTATTTTATATATTTGAATGCAGTAAAATGCATCTGAAAGAGAAAAAATAATAATTAATACTTCTGCGAAATTTCTTTTTTCCTCCGATTTTTAAAAATATTTTCAAATATTTTTTTAAAAAAAACTCACAACTGAATCCTTAAAGTAGAGGTAAAAATATTCTTAAGAATCGGAGGAAAATGTAATTCCGCAGAAGCCTTCATTATTTTTTTTCTATTTTGAATGTACTTTATTGCATTCAAATACATAAAATAGTAAAAATTTGAGAATGATAATCGAAAATATGGGATCAACATTACTTGTACGAATTCAAATGGCAGTAAACAGAAATCTTAAATTTGTTACATAAATTTTGCTTTATAGATTCTTTGTCAATTCCTGCAATCTCAGCAATCGTACGAATATTTAATTGATAATATATCACACCAAATTATCAATTTTTCAATATTGTCATCCGCTTTTGGCGTGAAAGGGCTTCATTTTCAATGTCTTCTCGGCCATCTTCAAAACGTTTAAACCACTCAAAAATACATGCATGCGATGAGCATTCATTGCCATGCACTTCTACAAAAGATTATAAGTTTCAAAAACGTTTTTTTCCAAGCTTCATGTGAAATTTCACAATTCGTTGCTCTATTGTTACACTTATCATTCATCAGGAGAAACAAAAAAATAACTCTAATATGAACGAAGGCTACAGCTAAACGGATTAGTTTACAGAAACGAGAGGCACTGCATTCGAAAGAGAAGGCTCCACGCTAAACAGCTGTCGGTATGTGTCGTTTGGAGCGTTATATAGTAGGCCTGTCTCGTTATTTAATATCAACATCTCGTGTACCATAAACTCTCTTTAATCTGGCACGTTCGGGGCCGCGTCCATGGCAATCGAGCGATTTTTTTGGATAAGCTAGCGCAATGTAACTTTATATCTCCTACCTACCTGTCATTTTGATTTCTGGAACATAATATTATTCCTATTGAATTTCGAACTACTGTCCTTAAATATTTGCTATTTTATTTATTTGAAGGCAAAATATTGCATCCGAAAGAGCCAAAAATAACGAATTTTTCTGCTGAGTAAAATTTTTCCTCCGATTTTTGAAAAAATTATAAATTATTTTTTAAAGACTGTAAAATTCACAAACGATTCATTAAGATAGGGGCAAAAATATTTTTAAAAATTGGGAAGAAAAATATATTCCGCATTCATTATTTCAAATTTTCATTATTTTTTTCTCTTTCAGATGCATTTTACTGCATTCAAATAGATAAAATAGTATAGAACTGGGGACGGTAGTTGAAACTCCATAGGATTAACATTACGTTCACGAAATCAAAATGGCCGGTAGACGAGAGCCTTAAAACTACATTGGTGGTATGGCCGTGGTCCCGAACGCGCTGAATTAAAGAGAGTTTATGGTATATAACATTTTAACGCTGATAATTTTTCCATCCGATGTTTGATCTTGAATTTTTCATGAACTTCTGGAGATAATTGCATTCAATTTTAGGTTAAATGTCTTGTTGACGTGTATAAATCCAAATATGTAAAATTTTTGGAGTGTTACAATTTAACTTGTTTTTGTAAGTATAATTAGTAATTCATATGATTCACTTTTTTTTTTAAAGTTTTTGAATGTTTGGTTGTAATAGGAAAAATATTGTGTTTATTGTTATGAGCTTTTGGCTATAAAAATGGTGAATAGAGCACTTTTTATCAGCGAATATTAAAAAGTTCCTTTAATATCAGAGGATGCACTTTTGTATTCCTGTGACTCAGAAACTTACGAGCAGAATTTTTCAAAATGCATAGTTTTTGGTTTTTTTGTCATGAAAAATCAGATACGGAAGTATTGGTATTGAAACAAAAATCCAATTTAAAAGTTAATTAATTCACTTAATTAATTCGTTAATACCGTAATAATTATGTCTTCTATTGGCAGCAGTACATTATTGTTGTTGGGTTTGGAGGGAGCGAGCTATTTTTATGCGCAATATTAAGAGCATATATCAACGTTTTCGCTTCTGCCATTAGACTCCTAGCGGACGTGAGCGCGGAATTGATGATGGGGGAATAAAAAAAAAAACATTATTATGCTGTAAGATGTATTATCTAAGTGAACATGTTTTTTACTTTTCTCTTTGTATGTCAGTAAATGTGTTTGTCTAAAAGCCATGGACAATGTTTCTGATTAAAAGCAACAAATAGTAGCAAAATGTATTTCGAACGCTTAGATTTTTAAATAGATGCGAACTGAGTGCCAAACCCGAAATAAAAAAAAAACTAGAGGAAATAAATGAATAAATTAAAACATTTCTGTGCAAACTTGATTAAATTATTTTACATGGCCCTTGAAAGTTAAAGCTACATTAAATCAGACGAAGTTGGATTCAGTTATATCCGAAATAAACGCAGTAGGTCTAAATAAGAATGACTGCAGCGAATGGGACCAAAATATTCCGATGCTGTAGTTTACATAAAATTATTACAATCAGAGGATTAAACGCTCCAATGCGCAGGAAGTAAATGCGAAAATTTTATATCAGAAAATAAAATCTACATATACGGTACAAGTCGAAATTAGACAAATAGATGCCGGAAATCAGCTAAAAAGGAAGAGTAATAAAACTTAATCGACTAAGGACCGAGATGAAGAGGAATCGCTAGGAAGAGAATTGCCAGACCAAGAGGAATCGCTAGTAAATGCCACTTTCGACTAGAAATCTTTTCATGTTAAAGGTCTCCGACGAAAATTATGAGACGTCCTTAAAACTCAGAGGAATAAAACAATGAATAAAATCTTTGAAAATACTAAGTGAAGAAGTAGCAAGTAATCCAACATATATAAATGCAGAAGGGACCAACGCGAAGGTCTACATTCCAGAAAATTTATAAGTTCAGCTACGAAACTCTCTTATATCTACAGGTGGACTAATCATCTGGTAGAACTGTTTTTATAGAAACAAAAGAGAAAAGTACTACGTGCCAAATAAAAATTAACATAAGAACATGAATCGTAATAATAGGGATTTTTCTCCTAAAGAAACAAATGCCAGTTAAGGCTTTCATCATTTTGGACGAACCGTCTGAACAGTTTGATAATGTATGGATTTTAGACAATAGTGTTTCTTGTCATACGTAGAAATACCGTATATAGTTTCAAAACATAAAACTAGACTTTAAGGAAGCATTACAAGCAGGTAAAAATTTAAATATACCTTCTGAAGGCTAAAAGAGATGTAATAGTCAAAACTGTAAGAAAGAAGACAATTCTATAAATTTAACCATCACTAAAGTTAGTTATGTACCTGATTTAAGATATAATTTATTATATAACCTTGTCTAATGGATAAAGGTTGTAAAATTTAAATCTGATAATAAAATATGTATTAATATTTTAGATGAGAATAATATGTTGGTTACTAAAGTAATTAAAAATGATATTAGCTCATAAATTTATTTAATTCTCATGTATAATTTTGAGTGTTATTTATCTAACCAGTATACTAATAATTATGAAATTTGACGCAGTAAATTGTTTCTTTTAAATTCTAAGTGTATGCTTAAAATAAATGAATATATTTATATTAACGGTATGAGTAATTTTAGATGTGAAAAACTTGTGATATGAATTAAATAACCATGAACAGTCATCCTCATATTGATATAGATCAAAGTTCTGAAATGTTAGGCGTATTTCATGGAGACCTGTGTGATCCTATGTTAACAGAATCATTTTAGAAGTACAAAATATTTTATGATACTCGTGAATGATTTTTCTGGCATATTTTTTACTTATTTCTTAAAAAATAGAACTGAAGTATATGATGCCTTTACCCAATTTAAATCTCTAAATACGAAAATTTGACTGGTAAAAAAAATTAATAAATTTAGTAGTGATAATTGATTAGAATTTGTTAATGAACAATTTGATAATTATATTGCTAATTCAGGTACATTCCATGAAACAAATATGCCATTAACAGTGAAAGTGGAAATAGAATACTTCTAGAAAAAGCAATGATTTTATTATATGAAAGTGAATAGTGAACTTTCATAAAAATTCTGCACAGAAGCTATTTTTTAGCACACATGTGTCTAACACCACGTAGAGGTAAAGAAAAATATCTCACTTGAAATAAGAACAGATAAGAAACCTAAATTAAGTTATATTAAAAATTTGATTGTGTTGCATATTTTCACATTCAAAAAGTAATGAGAAAAATATAAAATGAGGCTTGTTGTAACTTGTTTGAATCAAATAAAAATATAGACTTTTCAGAGTCATATTATCTGTTATAAACATAGAATCTTTCCGATTATTAATTGCACTTGTAATTAAATTAAATTTAATTGTTATTTTTTTTGTGTAAAAACTGCATATTTCTACAGTAATTTGGAGGAATTTGTATATATGTCACCCTCACCTTGGAATGAAAAAATAATAGAATGGAAAAGTTTGTATGATTAGAAAGAGCATTTATGGATTGCCTCAATATGGCAGGAATTGGTACATGAAGATAAAAAAAATGAGTTACAAAAGATAGGATTGAAGCTCAATTAGCTTCTAATAACAGTACATTCATGTAGGTAGTTGACAAAAATGTTTTATACAGTGCATGCATGTTGATGACTTAGCAATTTTTTGTAATAATAGTGAAATGTGTGAAAATATAGATTCTAAAATTAAATATTTATTTGAACTGCATGAAAGCAAGAACAATTATTTTTTGGGTATGGAAATTGCAAGAGAAGAAAATAGTATCAGCTCATCACAGATTGAATATATTGAATCCTTATTGATAAAAGATAATTTAGAATATTGTAAATCGATAAAAACACCTATTGTTAAGGGAGAAGATAAAAGTTTTTCTCTTACAAATGAAGTTATTGATATAACTATGTATCAGAAACTAATAGGTGAACATTTATATTTAGCTAATTGAATGCGTCCTGATATATCATTTATCACATGTTACTTATCTCAGTTTAATCACATACCAGAAAAAAAAGGCATTATCTTTTGGCAAAAAGAGTATTAAGGTATTTAAAGAGCCCGAAAGACAGAAAAAAATTGTTTTTTGGCAATGATTTCGTTTCTCTGAATCCTTGTTCTGTTGCTAGTTAAGGAAATGCAAAAAATAATAAATCATTTTCTGATGGAGTAATTTTATTTGGTAATTCAATTGTTTCATGGAAATGTCTTGAACAAAAAAGTATTAATCTTCCTACTTGTAAAGATGAATTATTTTCTATTTCAGAAATTTTCAAAAATATTATTTGGACAGTAAATTTATGATCAGAACTGAATTGTAAGCAATTTATAAATGTTGCGGAAACCTTGAATTCTGATAGTCAAGCAACAATGCAGTGGATAAAAAACACAACATCGTCGAATGAATCGAGACACATGAACTTACGTTTTAACTTTGCGAAAGATTTACTGATGGAAAATGTAATTAAATTGAAATATATTCAGACTGATTATAACTATATTAGCATACTTTCTGACTAAGGTAGTGAATGAGGTTAAATTGATACATTCAATGGGAGAAATGTTTCTCTAATTTCATAATTTTTACTTATGTGTGAGTAAAAGTATTGTTTTGAATTTTATTGTTATTGTAATTAAATGTATTTGTTTTTAAGATCGTTTTGGAAAAAAAATATGTCTCTTTTAGGAGGGGTGTTTTGGGTTTGGAGAGAGCGAACTATATTTTTATACGTAATATCAAGAGATTCTACGTTTACGTTCCGCCCATTTCTCTCAATAGGTTCCTGCTGACGAGAAATCGGAAGCAATAACGGAAGTCATGTACAAGTAAATGTCATGTGCATAAAGAACCATTATTATGTTTTGTGCTCTATTATCTAAGTGAACCTGTTTTATATTTTTTGTTTGTTTGTCAATAAATGTGTTCGTACAAAAGCCGTAACTAATCTCTCTGATTAAAAACTGCAATTGTTTTAAAGTTAATGGAATAATTATATCGAATTCTTTATGTAATCACTCACTTATGCATTCTCCCTTTTTGCTCTGGATAGCACCAGGTTTGCAGCCACAAATCTTTTCACCAGTAGCATTGAAGGAACAATTGAGTGTATAAAAATAACCACAGTCGCACACTGCAGGAAAACAAATAATGTTATTAATTATATACTTCATAGGGCCTATTCCCCCCTAATAACAGTATATTTATATATTTTTGGAACTGAGATTGATTTAAGAAAAGAAAATCATTTAGATTATAAGATCAAATTAATTTGACTTTAAAAACCCTTTTTTTATGAGAATTATGTTTATCACCATCCATTGAGGGCTACTTAAAGCTCATTTTATGCTTTTTATTCATTATTATGTTGCACTCACTACTTGAATAGAAATAAGATTTATATAATAAATTTTTATCAAAATAAAAAAAATAATACCTTCTTCATTCCAACTAATCTTTATCGCTCAAAAGTTGATGATGTTGGTCATAAGTATACCTTCGTACTTCCCACGGTCATAGAAAGAATTTATATAGTTACTCTTAAAATTCCTTAAAAGGTTATTGTAAGTGATGAGGTTTATCGCGTTTTCTGCGAGCAATTGAATATAATTTCTTTCTTTAACATTAGTGACCGAACATTTATACACAATGGGACGATTCTGTCGCGTCGTGCTCCGGTGGGCATAAGGACAACGTAAACTTCTTAACAAAATAACAAAGATTTATTTACATGTCAGGGCTCGTGTTTTGTTTCAAGTTCAGCTCGATCGCGTCTCTCTAAGACGTTTTTTCATCCTCTCCTACACTATGGAGGGTTGCCACATTTTTCTTTTTCCTCCAACAGGCGTCACATACACTACACTACATCCTACCCCCAAGATAAAGATTGGGGGGGGGGGTATAAAATAACCTATAATCGCATATCTGACAACTACAATGTATATGGCGACTGTGGCCATAGAACACACATACCAAATATCAAATCAGATAATAAATAAAGATAAAATCACACACATATCATTAATTAAGGATATATTAACCATTATGCAATGCATGCGACATAAAAGGGAATAACAATCGATATATACTTTCACAGAATTGAGTGATGCCTTCGATTTCATATAATCAAGTAAATCAAAACACAGTATTCGATGAGCATATTACTTCGTTAAAGATAATTCTTTCTCATTTTCCTTTTAGATGGTCATCACTTTTACATATATTTCCCTAAACATTATCTAAAATTCCTCATTGCATATATAAAACAAAATCTTTTTCTCCACTTACAGAAATAATTCTAATTTAAAACTTCACTGATCCATAGTTATCCTACAGTTTACAATATTAATTCTTTCATATATCAAAATAATGAAATTATCAAAATGCTTTAGTACACAATACTACACCTTAACACCTTTTAAATTGCTACATGTGCCCTTTTTCTTTAAAATTTATTTATCCATATTCACTTTGAGATACTCATTATTCTAACAAAATATGCAAACAAAGGACACTAAATATACAATTTATTACCCTAAACAAAATACTTCAAGTATTGTAAGCACTACATATTAACTTGACTGATAACATCATAAAATGACATTACTAAATTCCTCATAAGAAATTTTACTAAAAGCACAACACAGAATCAACTCTCGAAAGGAACGACATTTTCAAATTCTTTTTCCTTTTCTTTGTTACTCTCGTTTTCCACCGATCATGTACTGGTTTTTCTTTCCGAATCCTACGTTAAAAACTAAGCGCCTTCGCTTGCTTCCCCCCCCCTTTTTTTTTCTAATAAGGTCAAGCAATATCTGTGTCCCCTTTCCTCCTAACGAGGGCGAGTAATATGTGCGTCCTTTTTCCTTACTACTTCGGCTCTGATTCTCTAAAGACCAAGTCTTTTTAGATGTGATGTTGTGGCGTTTAAAACGTTTTCTGAGAGCATTGAACATAATTTATTTCTTAACATTAATGACTGAACATCTTTTTCACGATCTGAGGCTTTGAAGTCGTACTCTGATGGGCATAAGGACTATGCAAGCTTCTTAACAAAATAACAACAGTTCAATTTACACGTCAGGGCTCGTGTTCCCTGACTTCTTTCGAGTACAGTTCGATCGCGTCTCTGTAAGACGCTCTTTCACCCTCTCTTACACTAGGGAGGGCTGCCACAATTTTCTTTTTTCCACCTACAGGCGTCACATACACTACAGTTATGCGCTTCAAAACTATTACTCTTTTACCTTCCTCGTAACCATAGCAACGATTATCGAGAACTGCTGTGGACACATTTTCTTTGCCACATAAGCTCCTGAAGATTCACTCAAAAAACACAAAGCATTCCTTCGCGTCAAGCCTTCATAACTTCCTGTACTGTATTGCAGACTATTAATAAAGATGACTAGTTTTCAGGACATCACATTTAATTGCGCACATCTTTTCAAACATAAACTATATACACATTTTCCACTAGCACAATTTTTCAACATTCGTTTTTACATCTTGGAACCAAACTAAATTCTATTTTTTTGTTCGTTGCCAGTAAATTTTCTAGAAACAAAAATATGATCTGGTGTTGCCAATAGCATAAATTTATTTCTTTGTAACAACTTTAAACATTTTTTTAAAAAAATATAGTTTTATAAAGAATATCGAAAAAAAAAGTATCACTTTAAATTTAAATCGTTTGCTTTTAAATATTGAATATATCACACTCCTGAGGCCCAGTGTCCATTTTAATGGACATTTGTATTTTGCTTGTAAAATAAATCATTACAGTTTTAAGTCCTAAAATCCCTCAATCCATTATACTGGACTGTGGGATGCTGCTATCTATACAACCAAACTATAAATAATAACACCGGTAAAAGACGAGTTTTTTCTAACTTGGGTTTCTTTCAAACTTCACACTTCGCATAACATAATTTTTATACCTTAAATTTTAAGAGCAAAAGGAAACGCTGAGTCGAATTGAATTTATTCTAGAATAAATTTTAATAATTTATTTTTATTGGAGACGTATTCGGTGACTTGGTGAGAAACTTGACGTAAAATTTAATTCTTTTAGTAATTAGCTTTAATCAATTAATTTTTATTCAAAATAATTATCTTATCGTATCCCAATAAATTGTGTGTAGAAAACTTCAGCTCAATTGAGCACTTTAAAATGTAAGAAAAAAAAGCTTTTAAAGTTTTGACTCAGACAAAGTTACAATGTGAGTTTTGGAAAACCCATTAAAAAGAGGTAGGATGTTCGTTGAATTTTCATTTGAAAATGCCACCAACAAAAGAAAGTCGGTTGAAGGTAAGTACACTATTTCAGTTCATTGTTTTCGTATTTCACTAGAGTATTTGTATACTAAACTTCACTTATGTAGATAAATTTTAAATTAGCGATATGTAATTAATAGAATTGAGGAGATGAATATGTAAGCAGTGAGAATCGGATCGGTCAGAGAATCGGATCCTCTTCTACAAATCTTCTAAGGGCACAAACTTGATTGGGGCGTCAACATAAATACTTAGTTATTGTATTAAACGTTAGATCAGACGCGTTTTGGGAACTTTTCCGCAGGGATCGAATTTTGATTATTCATAGATCTGAATTAAATAACTTGGTTATTAATAATAATGTGCAACTATCTATTCACATTAGACTATTATTTCTTAACTTTTTTAAATAAAATTTAAAAGGGGAAGTGAAGTAAGTATTATCGGGGTGTTACAGATAAACTGTGAAAACTCTATTAATCTCAGTAACTTTAAAAGTGGATCTCAATCACAAAAAAAACTTATACACTGGGATCCAGTGCAACAAGAGCTATCCGATGATCATTTAACCTTCTTCCGCCAATATTGTGATCACAATATGCATGTTAACATTGAAACTACTCTGAGCATTTAAACACGTTCATTCTCTCTATCTGACCCTCCTTCTATTCACTATACTTATATTTTTTTATATTATAATATATGTATGTACTGTGTATATAATATTTTTTTTGTATATTTTTATTAGTACACTTCTATACTAACTAGCTTCTTTTATGAGATTCAGAGTTGTCTTTTTCAGATGACGTCAGAACCTCTTATCAAAAGAAGACATTAATAATACTTTTTCTTTCTATTTCACATATTGTGGAATAAACATGCCTTAGATTTCCAATTTTCAAAAGCAAATTTATATACCGAATGAGGGAAATAAGAAACATGAGAAATTGGAAATAAGTCAAATGATCAATTGTTCACGTCCCTGGAAACGAGAGGAAAAAAAAGAAGCACAAAGGTAGAGTAGGAATATTTTACGAAACCAGAACTTGCAAGTCTCCTTGTATTAAAGTGTAGACGATGACTTTTGCCGCACAAGTTGAAGGTAAAATTCTGACGAAGTGGAGACAAACAAAATGTTGTCTTTGAAAGTCTGAGACAGAGAGAGGTTCGGCCATTTTTATACTTTTTATTCCTTTTTTTTATTTCATTGTTTCAATTGGATATGAAAACACCATCTCCTATAATGTGAATTGTTCCAGTTTAAATTTTTTTTTGTATGATATTAATGTTCAAGATCTCGTAGTCAATGAGATTAGCTGTACGTTCAGTCATTTATGATTGATGAAATCTTAAAAATTATTAAGATTTTTTTTCTTGTATATGTGATTTCCGTAATAATTAATATTAATGCCGAAAGTGTGTAAACGTAAAGGTGAAAATTTATATCGATGTTGGAATTTATACATCCTCTCAACTAATATTAATATTGCAACTCGCGGTTCATTTAACTCGCTATTTATCGACCATGAACCCTAATTACCACGAATTAATGGGTTCAATTGTAATGTTAAATTACGCAAGCCATGACTTATTCACGAGTTGAGGTTTTAAATCAAGTAACGTCTTTGAGTGTATCAAAAGATTAATTGAAAAGAAAAACGTTCTAGAATCTTTACGAATCAAGCTGACAATAGCATATTGTTTTTGATAGAGTATCTGATCGAATTTTTAATACGTTAACATTTATAATAAATGCGGAAAATCCTGAGGATCCAACTTACTTAGAATATAATGTCTAGTTTTGACATCTTAAGCCACTATCTTTTTATGCTATGTTGAAATCGAAAGCCTATTCTTAATTATTCTTTTTTATTTTTGTGTGTGTTCGTATCACTGGATTTCAAAAATTCACATAAGTTTTCTTTTAATTTATTAATCTTTTGGAAATGCGAAATTTTCAAATGAGTTTCAAAAAATCTAAATCGAAGAAATGAAGTAACAGTGTTCTTCAGACCCTGATGCACTTTCAAAAGGGCGTTTTCTCTTTTATTTTGGAAAGAATTGCATGTTTGAGAGAGTTTTTATATGCTCCCTTGTCAGTTCTAAAGCGAGATATTTGATAATATGTCTCTTTCATTAATCCAGGGTTTTGGTTTCCATTGTAAATGACACAGCCGCACATTGTAATGACCACCTTATGGTCTTCCATCTATTTTTTTAACATCTGAATCTCTGATTTCCAACTCCTCATCACGTAGTCTGATTCGCTTTCTTGATTGAGAAAGTTCGTCATCGGATTCCAAAACCAGTTGATGTAAATAAATTGTCAATATAATTTTCTACAGAAAGTTCAAACACTTTTTTTTCCTTATAGAAAATAAAATTGCAATTGAGTGCGTTCTATACACGATTATTATCGCTATAAACCTTATATATAATTAGAATGCACTGTCAAAACTGTCACACTATCAATCGCGTGGCTCTGTAAGACTCATTGGTAAAACTTACCTAACAACTCAGCATATAATCGTAGATTGACGCGGTCATCGTTGTCAGATGCTGAAGTTGAGCCAAGAAAATACATGACTGCGCATGCCCACATTCAAGCTTTCAAAAAAAGATACGAAAACTAGAGGTTCTTTTGACTTCTAGTAGACGCCGCGTGAGTTGCGGAGAAGTAACGAGTTTCGTAAAATACAAATAAAAAACCAAAAATCATTGAATCAGAGATAATTTCTCTTTAACTTCAGAAACTGTAAGAAGAAATATACAAATTTAAATTTACTATCGGAAAATTTTTTGTAGATTTCAGCTGAAAACTTTTCTTCTTCCTTTATGCTAAAAGTAATCAAAATTAAATTTTCATATTATAAAACTAACTTGCGTGGGAGGGAAAAAACACTTACGGGCACATTCATCAATACGCTGCTGGTACGCTGGCTTGCAATCACAGATCTTTGTCCCGTTTTCGAATTTGCAAGAATAAGATTTGTTTCCACAGTTACAATCTGTAAAAAAAAATGTAAGTTTAATAGTTTTTAAACAAAATTTACTCTATTTTCAACTAAAATAGGATAATAAATATAAAAATAACTATGTTTTAAGTAGCACTTAAGATCTTGAGATAAAAGGTTGACGCATGGTAGCCATTTTATTTCCCGAATGCTGACTTGGGAAATCCGCTTGACATTATTGTGTAAAATTTAAAGTAAAATCTTTTTTTTTTTTTTGACGTGCAAAGGAATGTTTATTTCCTTGCTATGATTTGGTTTCATTAGCCAAATAAAAAAAAATGGTATATTAATTATCCTACGTTTAAATTTTTCTTTTACCTTAATAATCCGATAACATTTTTCACAAGAGCTATTTCGCGATATAGTATAACTGTCTTTTATACAGTTTAAGATTCCAAAAAGTCCATAAAGTCATTAGTTTAGTCCATAAAATTTATAGGGTATCGTATTTTACTCGTAAAGTTTACTGGTGTTGTTTGGGGGAGAAGTGGTGAGAGGATTACCTGTAATTTTTGGGGAAAAGAGAGAAAGAAATGACGAGGTTTTTGTACATAATACATTTTTTTTGGCTATGCAATGAAGGGCGACTTTTTTTGTAAGCTTTTGGCGAGATATAGTCAAGGCTGCCTCCTTTTCAAGCCTAAGAGTCCCAGATGTTTCGAGAGCTGTCCTAAATCCCCCTCCCTTCCCAAAATGTTAAAAAAAATGGATCCCTAACCTGCGCCAATTTTAGGGCTCAAACCAATCTGCTTTATGTTTACATCCTTAAATCTAGCATATGTCGATGTTTTTAAAATATCCAATCTGCTAATGTTTTTCTTTTCTCGCTTGGTGTAATTTATTCTCTATCTTTATTCTTGAAAAACTTCCAATTAAATTCAAAATTTATTACTTACCTTTACAGACTTTATCGTCGTAGTCGAAACTTTGTTTAGTATTCTCGCATTCGCAGTATGCCTCACCGTTTTTCCCTAGTGCACAGGTGACCCCGATGTCCGACCCGCAGTCCATCTCCTTGCTTTCACACTGGTCGATAATTTGGCACCAGTCACCGCTCGCACCAGATTTGCATCTGCAGAAAGATACGGAGAGTCTCGATTTCCTGTCCTTTACACAGCGACCGTTAGGTTCACATTCGGTATCTTCTGGGCAAGGGACTGTAAAAAAATTATTTATTAGGTCAAGTGTTAAAAGAGGAGCTGAAAGTCCTTGATTAAGTTATTGGTTTGATTATTAACGTCACAGTTATGAAAGCAACACGAAGGATATTGTCAGTGAACTCTTAATTTTGGTCTCTAATCAAATCACCTGATCGACACATGACTCCTCATTTTCCAAACTTCCATACCAACCCAACTGAAAGTCCGCGAAACAACCAGCCATTTGATAAATAAGAGTAAAATTTTCGTTTAAAATTCCCGTCGACGATGAAAGTTGGTGCAATTCCAGCCAAAATTACACCAATGATTTCCAATCCAATTTCACCAATCAAATCTTCACCCAACCAATCAATTTTGGTTTAGTCTTCAGGTACAGTGACAATAATCGACGGAATTTTGCATATGTACCGAACAAAAATATCGTCTGTGTATCCAACTGATCTAAGCACCGGGACTTGCAATGTTCGAGTCGAGCCGTGTGCGAGCCTTGTTTCTACTAATGACCCATCGTGTACATAAGATGACGCATATTAAATCTGTTGAGATTTAAATTTCTCACTTTGGTATTAGTGTAGAATTCCTGCCCAGATGTTCACTTTTTAATCTGACTCTGGTTCAAAATTGTGAGGTACTTTTGCTATTGTTAAAGTGACACTGGTCCATTACATTCTACATGATATCTATCCTGGAATGAAATAACTTTATATATATATATATATATTAAATACTGTCCCTTTTAGGAACAATTTCAGCTTAGGGGGAAACCTGATGTCGTAAGACCCCATCGGGAGAGTTGGGAATATGAGGTTGGGAACATGTGTGTTTTTTGGTCAATAAATTCTGTTCTGTAATAACATGTGAAGAGTGAACTTCCTGAGATTCAACTGAAGTCGAAATACTCCCTCAGAAGGGAATGAACTTTCTCTGACGCAAGTTCTCTTTTCATGCTTCAATGCTCCGAACACTCACTTGGTCAATGACGATTTCACTTCCGGATATTGGTTGTCTACTCCCATTACTGATGTGTGGTCATCTTTGAAGAGTTGTACCACACTTTCATTTTTGTACTACCCATTTTTTCGTTTCTGAATGCCTGCTGATTTTGGCAGATCGTTTCCATTTAAAAATCCTCGAACTATTCACAAACTTTATTGTAGTAGCGTCACTCAAGGTTTTCGGTCATTTGATCAAAAACGAAAAGCTGACGGTGTTCAATTACACTTCCTAGCTCAAAGGTAGTCTGCCAAACTGTGAAGGTTGGAAAAAATTCACATATGCGCATTAGGATTGCCTACTTACTACTCACAAGAGTCAAACCACCACGCTTTCTTAGCTTCCTTTGTTACACACACACACACGTATAACACATCAATCAATAACTCCCGAGACTAACCCAGAGATGGCGCTCGTAGTAAACCAGTAACCAGGTCTTTCTAGAGTACTAACCTTTGCTTGAAACGTGTCAAAATTTTAAGTCGATCGGACCAGAAACAGCTGAGTTATCGAGGTTGGAGTAAAGTCGTTTTGTAGTTTGTTTAAAAAATGAAAAAAACCGAGTTTCGTGTTCTGATAAAACATTGTTTTTTAATGGGTAAAAACACCGTGCAAGCGAAACAATGGATTGAAAAATGTTACCCGGACTCTTGTCCATCAAAAGCAACGATTTGTCGGTGGTTTGCCGAGTTTAAACGTGGTCGTACCGACACAAATGACGCGGAACGCTCGGGTAGACCTGTGGAAGCCGTTACACCGGAAAATGTGAGTGAAGTGACAAAAATTATAATGAAAGATCGTAAAGTGAAGCTCCGTGAGATTGCTGAGATGACACAGATATCATATGGAAGTGTATTTACTGAAAAAGGTTTTTTGAAGTGAAGTGAAAAAGGTTTTTTCCAAGTGGGTGCCACGATTGCTTTCGATGGAACAAAAACAGCAACGAGTCGATGATTCAGAAAGCTGTTTATCGCTATTTACTCGCAACAAAAAAGATTTCTTGCGAAAAAAAAAAGATTTGGAAAAGCGTTGGAACGATTGTATCACCCTAAAAGGTGATTAACAAAAGGTGTTATGTTGATGAATAAAAAAAATTTTGCAAAAAAAATGTTGTTTTCAATGTTAGACTCGGGAGTTATTGATCGATGTGTTATATATATATATATATATATATATAAAAGATTTTCCAGCTAATTATCAATTTATTAACTGTTTTCTCAATGAAAATGTAAAACTAATTCTTCAGTTACTCGATAAATGGCATCACGAATCAGCATCATATGATAGCTCACGCAGCGTCCCCTATTCCTGAACAAAGCCGAGAAGTGTTTAGTTCTCCCTCTTCTCCTCTTCCTCTTCTCCGCCTTCTCTCTTCTCCTGGTGTAGCTAAATTCCGAACGCCAGCTCGCATTCTAACGCCCATCGCCGATATGCGATAAAATTGGGTTGACATCTCTCTCTCTCTATCCCATGAACTAGTTATGAAGATCGAAATAACTTGTATATAGTAATACTGTAGATATTCTTCATCTCGTCTATACATAAAATAAAATAATGATTCAACTTCGGGTCTCGGCATTAAACTGGTAAATGCCAACGCAGAGCTCCCCCCCCCTAGACTCCGAAGCACCAGGAGGTGTCTTGTCCGATGGATACCTCCTACATACATATTGAAGTGCCATTGAATTAGGGATTGCAATTTCATAACGAGCGGAGCCTCCGGCCTTGATAACAGCTGCCATGCAACGAGGTATAGATTAAACAAATTTGAAGAAGCGTTCCTCAAGAAGGGTTTACAAACATCGGCTAAAGCTGTCCATATTTCAGTAAGAGTCACTAGAGTTGTGTAATGTTCTTTCACACCTTTCTCCAAAACATCCCAAAGGTGCTCAAATAGATTTAAACGTGGGCTTCTAGGAGACCAATTCATGACACAGAAGTCAGAGAAATGTTCATCCAAACAGACAATAGCCTACAGGGACCTGTGAGAAGTACAGTTGCCCTGCTGGAATGCTCCATTACCATGTGGATAACAGTATAACAGAAATTGATGGAGATGATCTCCTAGAAACTCAACATACCGAATTGCAAATACCAAACATATCTCCTAAAACCTACCTAGAGAAAACATCGAAGACCATAACTGATCCATTAATACCCTGTACATTTCCAACCTGGCAGGCAGGATCCATGACTTCATGAGCCTTACACCACATTCTCAGATTCCCATCGACATGAAGTAGTCGAAATCGAGACTCATTAATCCATGCTTCACGTTTTCAATCCTCTGGAATATATTTTCTGTATTACTTTCCCCAGGAAAGTTGCGCAATCCGTTGGCGTGCTCTGAGGATTGGTATTCTCGTGGTTATACGGCTCCTGATCCCCGTTCGGTGAAGGAAATGTTACATGGTCTGTTTACTGACTGTGCGATTGGCACCCTGATTCAGCTACTGTATGGCTTCACTGCTTACGTACAATACAACTGAGCAATCTCGCATCATGCTCGCTCAAGGTTCCTTCCTTTGAAGTGTTCCTGATCGTTAACTCTTTTCCCAACATGCAAGCATTCTTGGTATATTTTTGACACTATCGACCTTGAAACTCCAAGTTCTCTGACGATTTCAAAATATGAATAGCTTATGAGTTCAGCCCCTAGCCTATTATTTTTCCACTATATATATATATATATATATATATATATATATGGGTTGCCCACTAAATTCCCTTGCCAGCCTTAACTTCCGAACGGCTGCTGCTAAGTTCTTGAAAGTGGTGTCTAGGTATAGTAAAGTAGCCAAGTGCTACTCAATGAAATCATCTACGTCACCACCTAGTGGAAAACTGTGGAGTTAGCATTTCTATTTCAAAAACGTAACAAGGTGGGGGATGCCTTACAAATTGTAAATTTGTCGGCCTTCAGGATTTCCTACACTGTGACGGGACAAAACGATCGGTAAAAGAAGAAAAAACAACTAGTTATAAGAATGTAACTTTATTTGAATTGTTCAAACTTCTCACTGTCAACTGCAATGTACATTTGGATCCTCGTTTGAATGTCACATTGCACTCTTTGGAGCATAGAGCATGACACGTTGGTGCAAGAGTCTGCAATGCGTCACATGAGCACTTGCAATGTTTATGGAGGGGTTGCATATACCTGCTGTTTCAGAAAAAAGTTGGGGAAAGTCCAAAAATCCCCACTGGAAAAAGTCCAGAGCGGTGAACGGATCAGGCGAAAGTGGAGGTCACTCTTCGAAACCGGCATAACCAATTATTTGATTCCCGAATTCCTTGAGGAGGTATTACTTCTCTGGAGATGTCTTGTGTGCAGGCACACCGTCATGTTGAGACCATAGATTCCTTAGATTAAACAACGGCAGAATCTAAATAAAATCAATACCTTCAGTAGCAATTATAAATATAGTGCACCTGTTAACGTGTCATCGTAAAATATTGGATGATCAGCTTGTTACCATAAATTGCTCCTCAAATGTTAATAGCAAATCGCATTTGATGTCACACGTCGGCAAAACATCTAGGATTTTCCAGCACCCAATATTGGATGTTTTGCCTATTGTACATGCAATTCCGTGAAAAGCAAGCCTTATCCGTCCACACTATATCTGCCAAGAATATTGGCTGGACCTGTATCTGTTTCATGATAAAGTTGCATCGTGAATAGCTGCATTGCGTCGCTTGGCATCCCCACTTAGTAAAACGTATTTGGGTGTTGGTCGGTATGGATGAGCGCCTAATTAGTGCTGGATTTTCCAAACCTAATTTTCGCTAAGGCCACAGTGTTGATAGACATCTCTTGTGTTGCATTTCTGATATACGAGGGCGTATGCTAATACCTCATCCGATTGAACTTGCCGTCCTACCTTAGCTGATCAACTGATCAAAATCGTCTATTCACGCATTTTGTCTCCCTTAAACACTTTACAACAGTCAGGATGGTTTAATGAGAAGGATGCGGGTCTGAAGGGAAACGTTGCCGGTACAACCTTGCTCCTGATCGTGCCTTGCGTCCACATTCAGCGTACAGTAAAATCGTCTCACAATACTCAGCTTAGGAAGGTCGCTCCATGACTTTAAGCATCAATATACTACAACCACAAGATGTCTCTTTTATAGCTATCTCGTGTGGACAGGCGTGACGTTTCTTACGTATTTGCATTCTGCGAATATTTCGAACACCAAGAACAAGTTGCATTGAATTAACGCGACTCTATTTTACACGATTTACGTATTGTCTACTCTATTTATAAAGTCAATCAGTATAAGGATGCTATCCTTGGGGTTTAAAAAGCGGTACTTTTGATCGAAGATCACAAGCGATACCACTGTGCCACATTGAGGTGTCGTATTTTGCTCGAAAGATAAATCGTTTCTCCTTCAGTTCAGGTTTCGTGGCGTCACAATGTAAAAAATCATAAAAAACAAATGTGCGTTTTAACTGTTCTGTTCTCCGCATTTTCGTCCACAATGTATTTTTTCCTACTAAATGGATGATACTCGACAACTTTCTAAATCACTTTTTCCCCCTATCTCGTTCCGTTTTCGAGATAGGAATGCTAACTCCACAGTGTTCCACACGCTGGCGCCATAAGCGGTTTCATTCAGTAGCGCATGACTACTTTACTGTACCTAAACACCATTTTTATGAAAAAATCAGCAGCCGTTCCGAAGTTAAGAGGGTGGCAAAGGACCTTAGTGGGCATCCTGTATATCTATCTATGAATTTTAATATTAATTAGTTTGTTTTCAGTTTAGTTTTTATTAACGTCGCACTAGAAGCAACACGAGGGCTATTGGCGACGGACCTCATAATTTTGAACCTTGATCAATTGACGAGGATGGCACCTGCGCTGGCACCTCCCTCTCCTAAATTCCACACCACGCCAACGCGAGGACTTTGGGCCCCGACAGATTTAACGTGCATCATCCCTGATTACACGGCGGATCTTTAGTGGCGAAGAATCGAACCCACGACTGAACGAAAAACGCCGGCCACGAATGTGAAACCATGACCAGTAGGCTACCACGGCCACTTAATACTAATGAAGCATCTATAATAAAGATTCAAAAAATTCCAAGATAATTTTAATTTTGGTTATATTGATAAAGTCCATAGCATAATGCTATCATGCATAATAAATTCTATATTCGTATGACTAATAAACAATGATTTAAGAATAATTATTTTGTTGAAATAAGCAATAGGGATAAAGAAATATCGAAAAAATAATGCTATGTTTAAGGAAATTAATTACAATATAAATATAAGGTGTGGCTATTAAATAACTAGACAGACTTTGTAAAATATTTTATTTTTATTTCATACATATTTACTTATTATCACCTTCAATGTACAACCCTTCTTTATTCCTACAACGTTCCATACGGATCTTCCATTGTTCGAAGCAGTGCTGGAAGTCTGCTGTCAGCTCTTTCAGGACACGTCCCTCTTTCTCTTTCACAACTTCAACGACTCAAACCTTATTCCTTTTAATGCAGATTTCATCTTAGGAAACAGATAGAAGTCACTTAGCGCAAGATCCGGCGAATAAGGCAAATGATCTAACTCTGGGATGCTGTATTTGGTCTTAAACATTTTGACAGACAATGCGGAATGACTTGTCCTTCCATAATTCGGGTCCTTTTTCCTCATTCTTACACGGAGTTCAGCAAGAACGTGAAGATAGAAATATAGGTTAATTGTTTAAACTTCAGGAACCCAGTGTAGGGACACAATACCATGAATATCGAAAAAAAACGATCATCATTGCAAAGAATTTTGATTTGCTCATTGGAACTTTTTTCATTGTCGGAGAACGTGGGCTTTTCTAGTGCATGGATTGGCTCTACATTTCAGGAACATAAATAAAAATAACCACAGTTCGTCACACGTTATTATTCTTTCCAATAAGCTTGGGTCATTTTCAATGAATTCTAAGTGTCAGAACAAGGATTTTTGTGAACTTCTTTTGTTCAAACGTGAGAATTTTAGGCATCAACATTCTTTTTACATGTTAAAATCTCATTATGTAAAATTTGCCATACGGATTCTTTGTCAATACTTAGTCTCAGCAATTGTACGATTGCTTATGATCAGATCGAACCAGATTATCGATTTTTTCAATATTGTCATCCGTTTTTGACATTGAAGGGCTTTATCTTCAATGTCTTCTGGGCTATCTTGAAAACGCTAAAATCACTTTAAAACATGTACATGCGATAAACATACATTACCATGCACTTTTTTTCAATAAATTTAAATTTCGATAGCGGTTTTCCCAAGTTTCATGTGAAAAATCACAACAATTCGTCGCTCCCTCATTATTTTTCCGGCAAAACAAAACAAAATAACTCGTTTGCGAACGAAGGCTATGGCTATACGAGATTTGTTTAAAGAAGCGAGATGCACTGCATTCGAAAGAGAAGGCTTCACGCAAAACAATTGTTAGTTGCTGGCATTTACGCATGCATACTTCTTCCGTAGCAGCGTCAGTCTCGTTATTTAATATTCACACCTCGGAATATAAAATTTCCCCATATTTTTTTTAAATCTGAATTCTATAAGATTCCTATAATATTTCGAGCTGTAACTAATGGTTATAAATCTAATATCAGTACAACTGGTAAAATTTTACAAAATACTATCGATAATTTTAACGTCTCTCCTTATGAAAATAGTTTTTATATTGTTAATTATATAAAAAGATAAAGAGAGAGAAATTTTCTCCCTCTAGAGTTATGATTTTGAAGATTTACTTAGTTCTATAGAAATTGATAGTCTTGTAACTTTTGTAGTATTTTTTCTGAAACTTTTATCAATTTATTTTTTAGGTTTTTTTACTTTATTTGTAAACGCATTGTGATATTTTCCTTTATATTGCTTTAATTTTGATGTTACATCATTAGTTCAAATAGCCTCTTATTCCATTAATATTTCTTTATATTTTTTACTTACTATTTCTTTCCAGTTTTTTAAATTCTTTTTTTTAAATATAGTTCTCCTTTATAATCCATCCTTCAGGTATGCAGCCACACAGTAATGCATTGCTTTTATACAGGCTGATCATGGAAACTTTTATTCTATGTCTTTCACTTCAACTGAATAATATAAGATAATACCACAAAACACTGGATTTTTATTGTAGTTTTAGATATTTCATTTTGTAATTGTGTGTATTATATTAAAAATTCTATTCAATAATATATAACTTTTTTATTTCTGAATGCGTTATTAATAGTGATTTTTTCCACTCTCTGTGTGGGGACTATAATCTTATCAGAAAGACTATAACAACACCATTTTCTCTGCCAAATAAGTGAGCATGAGTCTAGGAATGTGGTTACTGCTAACACTATTAGATGATGACATTACATTTAGGTAGGACGAGAACGAGAGACAGATTGCTACCCGACTTTCAGCCAATAACATCATACCTTGCTAGAAATAAACGTATTGTATATACCATTTTTTTATGTGTTAACTTAAGTTGTCATATTCTAATTCAATGAATCTTTTTTATTAACTAAAACTAGTCTCTTTTATAAAGACGTAAGATAGAACTATGTGGAAATGTGATTGATGTACATTATACCTAATGCTTGACATTAATTCCTTGTATACCAGGTTGATGTGCTTTGATTGAATATGTACAACTAAAGTGATAGTACCTATACTAAGTGAACAGACAAAATGAATATTCGATCACTACATTATTTTTTGGTATGAAATATATATATATATATATATATATATATATATACTATATATATGTATATATATATATATATATATATATATATATATATATATATATACATGTATAAAATTACAGTGCATGCGATAACACTTCCCTGCAATGGTTCTCTTATGAGAAGAAAGGTACATTTGCGGATATGTCATCGAAGCCACCACGGAAAGCAAAATGACTCATCCTTGGTACGACGGTTTTAGCAACCATTTTGGCGACATGGAGAGGAACTTGGCTACTTTTGATAAGAAATTGAAAGTTCCAAGCGAGAAAGTGTTAGAACCTAAGCGAAATATCAAGTGGAAAGAAACAATGGACTTTTCCGTGGCATATCTGTGGATAAATGCGACAAAAAGCCTCAGTCAATGAGAACTCTGTTTTGGAATCTGCCTTTCCAGGAGTGTGAATAGTAAGCTGGTGAGGCAGAACTTTATAACATCGTGATGTTTTGTATGTTTGAGGTGTATCTGTGTTGTAGATCAGCACAAATTATGACTTTCTTTCTGTATGTGTGTGACTAATCCGTACCTGTGTTTCTATTTGTGCAGTTATTCTGCAAGTTCTGCTGCCTGTGTCTGCTTGGTCAGAAAATGTGAATAAAACGTCAATTGTCGTTATCATCCATGTCCCCACACTCAAAAAAAAATTTTTGTAACAATATATTTTTTATTATGCATATATATATATATATATATATATAAGATTTTCTATCTAATTATCAACTTATTAATTGCATTTTCTATGGTTTTGTAACACGTTGATCATTTTCTCGATAGATGGCACCACAGATCGGCATCATGAGTTAGCTCATCAGCGCAGCATTTTTTTTGAACAAAACCGCAGAGCGCAACCCAGCAGCCACAGCTCTTCGCTCGTCACCTCTTTGATCTCTTTACATTTAGCCCAATTAAGCTCTTCCATGGAACCACACTTTGGATCACGGTTTCGCATCTCTTGATGTGAACAGCGGAAGATCTGCTCCAAACTTGAGGCGTTCAGGAAACAAATCGGGCGTGATGAACTGAGATAGGCTGCTTAAGTCGGCGATTGTTTAAAAGGCTGTTTTCACAAATATAGATGTTTGTGAAATGGAGACTATGTACATGGCCTTGTTCAACTATTGATGGAAATAAAATAACGTAATGTTAACACAAGATTCACCATAAGGCCGATGAGTGCCCCTCGTAAACAATCTTTTAAATTTGCATGGAGTAAAACCGATGGACTAATCTTTGGTTTTTTGAGGGAAACTGCATGTATGTATGTATGTATGTATGTATATATATATATATAACAATATGTATATATGTATATATGTATATATGTAACTCTATATATATCATATATGTATATATATATATAATATATATGTATATATATATATATACTTATATATATATATATATATATATATTTATGTATATGTAATAATTCTCCCTCTTTCTCCGGTGCACTTTCAGTTTGAAACGCCTCTACATATCTTTTCAAAGTGATCAAATTCTTTTGAAGTGTTGTCACACTTACAGAAAGCCTTCTCTCGTACTAAATCAAAGAGGCACTGGACGTCTGTGCCATTTCCACACCTGTAGGGATTGTTGATGCACTCGTCCACATCTTTACACAAAGGTCCGCTTGTCCCGCTTATGCACTCGCATACCCTCAGTCCATCCTTCGTTCTCGTGCACTTCCCAGCGTTGTAGCAGTCTGCATCATTATTGCATTGTGTCACTGTGAACATACAAACATTACTTGATCAAAACATACATTCTAATTGCTCATATCTACAATGAGTTATAGAACTCCATTTCTTATATTTTATGGATTATCTGTTTTAATGTAGCAAATAATTAAGTTGGATGTGTACTGCAATGAATGACTGCGAAAGTACAAATATTACTTAGTACATTCTAACAGCTCTCACCAACTGAACCCATGTCTTTGATGTTTCATATACTATCTTTTTTTTAAATGTCTGTAGTAATTAAGTTGATGTGTAGGGCATTGAGTGACTGTGAACATACAAATATTATATGGTTGAAACATACAATCTAACAGCTCACATCAACAATGACCAATAGAATTCCATAAAATATATTTAATGTTTTATGGACTGTCTATTTTATTAAATTCCTACTATTCGTTCACATTTGCTCTCTATTTATTTATATATCTTGATCAAATTTTCAATCGTTAATAAAATACTCTTTTTTCATCATCTCAAGTTCAAATACATTTTTTTGAACTTGTAGTGGATGAAACTTGATGTTAATACAGTTTTTACAAATATTAATTCCTTTAATTAAATTTAATTTGAGAAAATGCAGTTTAGCCCAACCGCTTGCCACGATTTCAAAAATTGCCAAACTTGGCGATTTTTTTTGGCTGAACGTTAAGTCCACGAATCAAGCCAGGGTATACACATTTGGCAAAATACCCCCAAATAATTCCTGTCGCCAAGGGGGTGGTTGGACTAAACTGCATTCCAACCTTAATTGATCCAACCGGATGAATTATGAAACAAGCCAATGCATCTACTATGTCATTTGTCTTACAATGGTAAATTTGGTAGAGAGTCGGTATAGAATCTTCAGGCCTTCGGATCGAAGCCTAAATTTTTTTTATTTGATTTTCAAATAATTAATTTCAGTTTTATATAGGAGAAAAAAAATTTCTCTTGTATAAGATATTTCGCAGGATATAAATTTAGGAATAAATACCATCAGTGACGAAACGTGTAGATCGCTAGAAAAAATTTCTTTTGACACTTAATAATGTGATTTTGTCATATGTATATACATATTAATATATTAATATTAATTATTTAATAGAAAGAAACTGAAATAAAAATTTTCTTTGTTGACCTATGTAGAAATTTTTTTGTATCACTTGTTTTTAATTAAATATCCACCTCTATGTATTCAAAACCGTTATAATTGTATGTTGATCATTCAGATCAGTGTTTCTCAAAAATGTTGTCACGGCGGGTGTTGAAGGTATTAAAGGGGCATTTTTCTCTCGAGGCAAATTTAGGAAGGGGGCTGCTGACAAACTGCCACCCTTTGGGCAATACTAGTGAAAACACGCTGAAAAGCCTTTTTGCCCGAGGCAAATTTAAGAGGCATTGAGGATAAACTATCTTCCACTTGGACAATATTAGTAAAAACACGCTGAAAAGCTTGATGAATATTAAAAATGATTTCAATAGATAATTCTAGATGTCTTTAAGCAAGATCAATTCCTATAAAATATAGATATTGGTTTACTATATCATAGCTTCGTTCCCAATAACTTTGTCTGTCTAGAACATGAACCTTTAACTAGTACAATTTTTAATATGTAATGTAATACACAAGAAGGGTATGTCAAATCTCTCTTTAAAAAGGTAGATTATGACCCAGAAAAGTAGAAAAACTATGAGTTACGTTACCTATATTGCGTGCCTTTTTTTAAGGAGTGGTGATTTCTTCCTACCGTCCGAGAAGCGAATAATGAGTATTTCTTTTTCAAGAAGAGTGTCAAGAAAAATTCAGATCCCATAATTTAGAATCTGCTCCAACTTTATTTCTCAACAAAGAATAATTGTATTGTTTTCATCTTCACTCAACAGGTGGAGACCGAGAAGTCAAATTCTCTTCTGAATTCCGTCCATTGAGTGTTCATTAGAAATATAATTATGTGAGGATTGTTCATGTATGTGTCCCTTCAAAATAAATATTAAATGGAAAATTACCTTGATTCGTTGTCTTGTATAGCAGTATTTCGAAAACCATTACAGGCTAGGAAAATGCAATTTTAACTTCTCTTAATTTAACATCCATAACTTGATAAGTCAAATCCTTTCTTTCTAAGAGGTACGGGGAAGGAGTTGGTTTTTCAGTGCGTATTAGTATTCTATTATTTTATTTTAACATCTTTTCCCGTGTTTTCTTTTGCTACGTATTTGATTATGTTTAACACCCTTTCGGTTACCAATACTTAAATGCTTTTTTTTTACTACAGAGATCAACTTGTTTGAATCGTAAACAATCTAAAGTTTCTAAAAATATGTACGGTTAAAAATGGTCACATTTTAAAAATTATCGTAATTTTTAATTATGATATTGAAGTACAGGTTACCATGTTCCAAATTCTATTTAATAGTACATGGGACATCATCATAACTAAATAAGAAAAATTATAATTAACCATACGACCATTAAAAATATAATAAAATATAAAATTGCCAATTTAATGTGAAAAAATATACAGTAGTACCTCCTGTTAGGGACGCCTCTATTTAAGGGGCGGTTATGTAGAATTCTCTATTTAAGAGACACTGAAAAAAAACTGAAAAATAAGATGGAAACATATAAATTAATAAAAATATAAATACTCTTTGTTAGTAATCTTTTAAGTTTTCAAAGACCAGCTTGTGTTCAGTGAAAGATAATGTTATGACAAGGGAACAAAAAAAAATGAAAAGTTAATCACTCTTTGAAAACTGCTTTTCAGTAAGGAAACGAGGAGCAATACATTGGGAAAAAACAAGTTGGGGTGATATCTATGATTATATTTCCCATTCATAGAAATCGAAATCCTGTTATTCTTGCTACAGCTCTCGGTAAAGGGAAGAAAAAAGTGTTAGCAAGTTGCAAGGCAATCCAAGACAAAGACCAATGGAAAGCACACTTTAAAATTTCTTTGAGTACCCTCAGTGAAAATACTGCTGATGAAAATAAATTTGTTGAACTTGTAAAAATCAGTGGCAAATGCTCAAACGCAAGAAAATTTAGAAATAGAGGAAAACCAATCACTGAAAGAATTCAGGATAACTGTTGATGATAGTGAAGGACTTTTGATCGTCAGTGACTTTAATATCCATGTGGAAAAAATGCTCGAAATGTACAAACTTTCAAACAAGCTCTGCAACAGATTGCTTCATTCATTTTTGCAACAATTAAACTTTTTTTTAAATTAAGGCTTTTCATTTTCAATTAACTTCAAATTCGAATTATTATCCGAGACCATGTTACTTATTTATATATCATTTATTTAAAACTTGGTACAACTTGAATTTCTAATTAAATTAAATTTTTTTTGGTATGTGTACCCTCTGAAGAAGGTACACCTACCTCCATCTAAGGGACAAAATGTCTGGTCCCCTGAATATCCCTTTTTGGGTGGTTTTATTCTTGAGAGTGCTTGAAAAACAAAGAGAAACCAAGAAAACAACCCGCTTTGGGTCTTTAAGTTTCTTTATAGTTCGGTCAAGCGAGGAGCTCAACCTTTTGGAAATTGATCTTCCTTCAGAGTTCTAAGTCCAACTAAAACAGATAAGACACCGAATGAACGAAGTGGGTGTTGACTCAAGGCAAATCGCTCTCTGATGGAGGAAAGAATTGGTAGACTCAGGAGAAATCCCGATTCCGAATATTGAAAGTAGTTATTATTTAAAAGAAAGTATCATTAAGGAGTTCAGAATTCATTTAGAACCATCGCTCAACGCAATAAAAATTACTATTACTAAAAAATATTTATGTAAAAGGAAAATTGCATTTAAAATTTCAGGTTACTCAGGAGAGGTTACGCAAACAAATAAATGTTGCTATTTTCTTGGAGGAGAAAATTCAGTTTCATGAAGTCTAAATAATTTTGATCATTAACGTGGGTTTTGATAGGTAACATTTAGAAAAATTCAGAAATATTTTAAAATTTTAATATGATTTAAAGTACTCATGGCGCCATCTATGGATGACCCAAGTGACTGTTTGAAATTTAGAAAGAAAAAAACTTTATTGAGGACTCAAACACCGGACAATTGCATGAAAGTCCGGTGATAATCAAAAATAAAAAATTAAAATAGCCGTACGATGTCGTACACAGGATAAGATAAGGTTATTTTCAACTTGTGAAAGCATCGAAGTGTTTTAAATGATATAGACATTGTTAAGAGATGTTTCTTTCCCCCTTCATTTATCTTTATAAGAAAGGGAATGACATACAGATTTTATGTTCTATTTTTTTTTTTTTTTTATTTAAAAAAGAATTATTAGATCAATTCGGAGCAAAAGTAAACATTCTTTTCAATCTACTTGAAAAGGCTTAAAGTAATGTTCATTTTTTTTTTTTTTTTTATTTTATTTTCAGGATGGAAGAACTCATAGCTTTGCAAAACAAAAACAAAAATTTTTTAGCAAACAGCAGTCTGAATTTTTTAACAACCTTAAAAGTATTGAATAAACTGTAGTGCAAAATATTGATAAATATACATCAAATTCAAATTTTAAGAAGACCCAGGAATGTTTAATTTAATTTTATTGAATATATTCTAATTTACATCTAATTTTCAGTTTAACTACAACTTTTATTAATTTTATTTTTAATTACAATTGTTAATTTTAATTACAATCAGTCATTAATTTTATATTTAAGTTTCAATTTAATAACAATTATTAATTTTTTGTTTCATTGCAGTTAAATATTTATTTTAGAATTGATACCAATTTAAAGCTCTCCCAGACTAGTCAACTGAACAACCCCGACCACCTCTCATTACCGTCAACTTTTCACATTCCTTTCTTAGTATTAAATATACTCTTCGTTTTTCTCTCAAGAGATGGCGCCCTTATAGCACTCTGATAAAAAAAATTACCATTTTTAAACTTGAAATTTAATTGCAACTAATTAATAATCCCCCCTTTTGCATAAAATTTTATTGCAATTAATCACTAATTTTACAATATCAGGAAGAAGAAAAAAACAGATGCTGTTACTTTATATATTTTTTTCCTAATATGCATGAATTTCGAACATTGGTGGGTGATAGCACACTAGTGGTTAAGGGACGCGTTAAATATCGCGAATCAATTTGTGGAGCGTTCAATGATGTTAATATGCTTGAAGAGTTGCTATTTATCTTTCATTGTAAAAAGAATAAAAATAATCTTAATCCCTGTCGAATCGGTTCAACTGCTGTAGGATTTTGTTTAAATAAGGTAAATTTCAATAAATTTTTGTTTGAATTTGTTTCATGAATAGGCTATAAGTAAAATATTACTTTATTTTGACCTTAAAAATGTCAAAAGATGAAAGTACTTTAAAAATTCTGGGGGAAAAGATAGGGGAAGTATATAGTACGATTGTAGTCGATCATAACTAAAAAAATTGCTGCATTTTTGACAACTCTGACAAGTCTGATTCTATGTTCTTTATCGTATACATTTAAGATGATAATCGACAGGAGGGGAAGGATGTAAAATATTAACTTTTTTTCTTAACAATCCTTGCTTTTATAGTTTCCTTGCATCAGATATTTTGTTTTACTTTAAATGTTTTTAAAAAGATTTCTTGAACTTAATTTTAAAAAATATCAATACATAATATACAAACGTGTTTCCAAATATTTTTATTTTTCATTTCGTTTCTTCATTTTTAAGTTCTATATAAGCAGTTCATGACTAGAAGTCTGTATGCAATACATAAATACTACACTTAAGAAATGGTATCTTCTATTTTGGCTACTGATATAAAATTAAGATTATAATTATTTATTTGAGCATATTAATTAATTTTAATTTCATCCGCACTTCCGTTCTCTATTTTCATTATTAAGATAACTAAGACATCGAAATGCTTCAAATTTTACTTTTTTTTCTGTTAAAAAAATAGAGAACACTTCAAGGAATCCGTACATGTACTATTTTTGAAAACGTTTGAAAAATGAATTGTTTAATTGTCACCATGGCACAACGGAAAATTTCTTTGCCAGCATTTTTTTTTCTTCTCCGAAATGTTTATTTTAGAACTCTGGTACTCTTACCTCAAAATCTGCACTATCCGCAGCGATCATATTTTGCATATTGTGAAATAAAGCTATTTACTATCAGTAAACGCAATTTTTTCCCCATAACAAACTCTCACAAATTGTAAATACGGCACAATATTTTTGTAAAAAGTATGAGAAATTTGTATCATTAAATTAATATTATTTTTCAAATAAATTTAATTTTTGAAATTATAACTATGTTCAGTGTATAGAATATAATGTTCTTAAAAACTAGTATAGAACTTAAGAACTAGTTCAGTGTATAGAATATAATTTTCTTAAATTTTTATAAACATTAATAAGTATATTTTAAGCAAGACGTGCCTGAAATTAAATACGAGTATATCAATTATACAAATGTAAATACAGATATAATTAATATTTGCTCGCCTAATTACTTATGTTTATAAATGTAATTTACATTACATAATTAGTTAAATTCATAAATTACAGGTATTCTCAAAGCTAAAATTAGACTTCTATGGCTTATAAATTTAAGAAACGAGGATTACTTAAAGTTAGTATAAAATAAGCTCATTTCTTTTCCTTGTTGAAGATGTCGCAGTTGATTAAAGAAAAAAAAAGCTTAAGAAACTTGGTGTATAACTAATTAAATTTATTTAACTTTTCTAGTTAATTTTTTATGTTTAACATTGTTACCTTTTGTTATAGAATTTAATAGATTTCTGATGCCCTTGTGAAATGAAAGTTAAATTTCGGTATGGGATTTAAATAGAATAATTCTTTTAAGATGAAAGCAATTTTAAAACATTATCAGTATTTTTTTTTTAAATTTATCATTAAATGTAAAGTAACTATAACTTCAAACAAATAACATTAAATAAAAAGTATTTTCAAAGATTATTGTAATAAAACAACGGAAACGATTGTATACTTTAATTGGAAATGTATCTTTGAATTATTATAATAATTCAAAATAAGCTATAACTTCAGTTTTCATGATTTAAACAAGTGTTAAAATTTGTGATTATATTACGTACATGTGTTACTTATACTACAATGTAAATAAGTTTCTTTTACACGTTAATCTGTATTGAAAAAAAAGCACGCGTTATATATCAAGAATATTATTAATAATTATATTGTATTATGATGTAACTATATTAAAAATGCCCAATTTTGGAGGGGGAAAAAACTTTTTTAGAATTTATTTTATCATTTTTATTAAATATAAAATGTGAAGATAAGGCATGTGAATGAGATAGCGCTGATGACCTTAAACTAAAATTTAAAAAAGAATGAATGATAATAAATGAGCCGGTTATATCATGAATTATCTAATAAAATCCTTGAATAACAATGAAAGTTTTTTTCAATCATAATGCAACTGTAAATCAACAAGCTAAACTTTTTTACTCAAACTAAAATTACGTTTTGCAAGTTACTAACAATTTATGAGTAAATTTAATGTGTGAAAATATGAATCAAACACAAAAATTAATTTTTCATAAAATTTCTTTTGTAAATTTTTCTTTGAGTTGGATTATGTTAATGAATTCTTTTACAGCATTTCCTAAATGTACAATAATATACATTTTCAACAAAATTTTGCAAAAATTATAATGTTATTAAATTATACTTAGGAGAGGAGTACTTGGAAAGGTTTGAATTGTAATCAGAAAAAATAAAATTTCAAAATTAATTCTGTTCATCCTGTTTATTTCCATTTTAAGTGACTTTCAGAATTAATTTTCTGGACTCTAATAAATTCTAAAATTTTAAGAAAACTTAGTAACTTTTAATTACTTAAAAGACTAATTTTTTACGAGCAAAATGACTTAAAATTGCATCCATTTTTGTTAAATTTCGAAAGATAATATTCCAAAATATTTAAAAACTACCTTTTTATTAGGTCTCAGAGTTATACCTGGTACCTGTTTCTACCCAAAACAATTGAATGCAATAACGTTAATTTCCACGAAGTTGGATATATTGATATATATTTATATATATACATACATAGTCATTCATATGTACACCTGTATACATATAAACGTGCACACATGTACGCACATATACACATAAACACGCACACATATAAATAAATATATACATTAACGCTTTCTTTTTCTGATGTTTCATAGCTATTAATTTGATAAACTAGAAACCCCTAAAGATTTTTGTTACATGATACTGTATAATAATCACAAAGATATTCAAAATCATTCATTCAATCTGAAAAAAAAAATTAGGCACAATTCAAAAAACAAACTATAAAAAAAATTTGAATTATTCCAATCCCTGAAACAATTTGTTTTTGAAAAGTAACAAAAAATTATTGAATTTTATAAAGTACAATACTTAAGTTTAGACTTCACAGAGTACATTCCAACATCAAGTATATATCAGTATGTATCAAAAGTTGATGCAAATAATCAAACATCTTGAACAAAAAAGTGACTGAAGTATATATTTAGTACTCACCGGCCTTTTGAAGATCCGATTCTTGTACAACAAGAGATATGATATCACTTTTCAAGTCCTTTAAAAAAGAGTCATCAATACTACCTTCTTCGAGGTTATCCGTCAATGCTTCAGACGTATAAGTATTCAACAAAATCAAGAACAAACATACAAAAGGGGGCAGACGCTTAGTAATTTTATTCATTTTATAAAAACAGAAGAAAAAAAAACTTGTTAAATAATTAAGAATTTATATGAATCTCACACAGTTAATTTTTACACATCGGTTATTACGAAAAAGAAATGACAACAAACTGATCGTTGTTAACAAATCCCTTTGTAATCTTATAAAAGACTTATTTTAAGTTTTGATACAGGTACATAATAACGAGAAGTGAGGATTTTAGAAATTTATCTCTCTCATTTTAGATTAATTTCTCTTATCAGTATACTCTTATCATGGAACAATGAAAACATATGCTGATAGGGTTCATTTCGTAAAAAGTGGAAATTTTATTGACATTTTTGTTGTTGCTTATACTTTCATAGAGTAATGCTAAATATTATCTCCTTAATGTTATTAAAGTACTCCTTGTCGCATGAATACTTCATCATGTTCGGAATCGTAATTCAAATTTCATTTTTCGAATTCTCGTAGTCGGTATATTATTTGTAGTAAAATTACTGAATATGCATATATGTTACGAGTTTAAAGAAAAAATTTGCACAAATTTCTCTCACAAATTAATAAATTAATTCAAATAAAGAAGTTATTAGAGAGATTAGGTTTCACCGCGATTATACAGTTTAGAAAATTATGCAAAAGTGATACCATTCGCTCTCTACCGTTGATGAGTGTCTCAAAAAACAAATAATCGGTCAATTTATTTTTGTTGAAAGTAAAAAATATGTAAAGTCACCAAATGAGATATGTAAAGTCATCAATTTCGAATTAAAAGTAGAATGATAGTAAGCAATACTCTATGAGATAATAACTCACAGTTTTAAATTATTCTATTGAAAAGGAAAAAAAGAGCTCAGTTTTAAATTTACATTAATGATACATCATATGTATAAATTGTTCAACCAGAAAGTAAGCATCTCGCAGACCGGAAGTTAATTCCATTCTAGACCATTTGTCAAAAGCACACGTCTGCGGGCCCGTACATAAAGAGTTTTTAAATATCTCTCCAACATAACCAAAATCAACTGCCTCTTACAGAACACTCTTTGTTTAAGAACCTCAATAGCTGTTAATCTGCAAATATATGTACGGTTCAAACAGCTAAAATGTGGCAAGTCCGAATTATAAATATTTTTATGTTTTTTTCGTCAAGAAAGTAAGTTCCCCAGAGGCTGTAAAAAGAAACGGAACCTAATTACTTGAAACAGCTGCAGCACTCTTTCAACTACCTCTCAACAAAAGAATCACCAGAATTGAAGCTCGTGTCAAACCGGGGGACCATTTTCTGTACAGCAGCGTCGAAGAAATCCAATACTTGAGATCGGAGCTAGAGTGTGAAAGCCATCAGCAGGCCGACACAGGCTTTTGTCACCGACACAATCTGCCCGATTAGGCATCCCACTGTGCCCTTGATGCATCGATTGCCGCTTGTCAATGCATCGATTGAAGTGAACAATTTACGTCTTGTCGTCCTTGATGATCCGTCTAGGAATTCGTTACCATTTTTCGGTACAATGGCAGAAATATCAATGCTGCTTTATACGCTGAGTCCGGCACCTGAAAGGGTTTCTGGCTGGGCAATATTTCCCCAGTGACGACAACATTCACGTGGCTGTCACACGCTGATTCCACTCCTAGGCGAAGGGCGTGTGTGTCTAGGAAGATCTTGAACATATCGATTTTTAATTCGAAAGGGACCCTTTTTGACGACTACTTCACATTTTGGTAGGGAAGCAAAAAATCTATCAATCATTATATATTATTTTCTTACCTAATTTAAATATGTATTTTTTTAAACTTTTTATAACGTCCGAGAGAAGGAGTAAAAAAACTACCTGTTCCCAATACAAAAGAAAGGGACTCGAAAAACAAGTCCACATTCAAAAAAAAGGACTTCAGGTTTTCTGAACTATCTACAAGGCTCTAGAAAAAAAAAATAGACAACAATCTGATGAGAGAATCAGAATCTGAATTAGATTTTCATGATGAAAATGAAGCAGATCTTATAAACCTCAGCAATAATGACTTACTGTAGTAAGAAACATTCCAGGGACATCCAAAGAATGAACACTAACGATGATCTTTAGTTAACTAAGATGCAGAATTCTGACCTGCAATTTTATCATACACTAATAAATGATTTTTGTTAAAAGGAGGACCCTTGAATGGGTAGCTTTCTATATGATTACAGGGGTCAAAGATTTAAGGTACACTGCCACATTAGAATTTTTAAAAATGATGAAAAGATTATGCGTAAATGATTAGTCTATTCCATTAAAAAACATGTATTGTTTTTTGCTGCAAACACTTTTTGACTGTGCTTTCAGTTCTTTACACAGAAGGTTGTAAAATTTGGAAGTATCTTGTTGAAACCTTAAAAGAATACAAATATCAAAAACCCATACTCAAAATCAAAAATCAAGGCTAAATCTAGTCGGCGATTACAATATATGCTAAAAGGACTGATAATGACTCAAAGCTGCTAGTTTGTGATCGCTAGTCTATCGTGTCCACTCAAAAAGGATAAAACTGATGTCTACTTTTTAGGGGGGAAAATTATTCAGAACGAAATGATTCCGCTTTTATTCATGGGAATGTTACATTACACATCGTTATAGAAATTAAACAAGCCAAATATTGTTCCATAATTCTAGACTGCCTACCTGATGTCAATAAGATAAAACAAATGACATTCTTGGTTAGGTATGCACAAATTCACAAATTTAATCTTAATAAGGTTACCATTAAAATCAAAGAAAGCTGTTTTTAAGATTTTCTTCCAATTGAAATATCGACTGAAAAAGAACTTTCAAATTAAATAGTTGAAAAACTTACAGAATTGGGGTTTAATTTGCAGGATATGAGAGTCTACAATAACGGAACTGATATGAGAGGCGAAAAACCAGGGGTACAATCTAGAAATAGGACGTTACATCCACAAACAGTCTATAATGCATATTGTAGCGGTTCTTTGAATTAAGTCATTAACGACATGGCAAAGGCGTTCTTAGAAGCCAGTAATTTTTAATATGGTCCAAAAAAGGATTTTTCCCCGTTATCTACCTACTTTTCGATAGGTCATATTATTAAAATATATTAAGGGGCTAATTTTAAAACCATTAAATGCAGCTCGTTGGGAAAACTATAAAACACTTAAGGTATTAATCAGGAAATATTTATGATGCTTTATTTGTAACGTGTATAACAATTCTTAAATTGATAACTCTATAAAAGATGAAGATATCTTGTATTATTAAACTCTCTTAAACTATTCAAGTTTCCATGATCCATTATTATTATTTGGTACAATATCTTAAAATGCAGGAATCTATCAAGATGGTTTTTCAAACAAAAGACTACCATCTACCATCTGCTGCAGAACTCTTAAAAATTATAAAGATTTTTTTAAGAATCTTCGATCGGATGTGGCTTTTAATAAAATACTCTGTGATGCAAGAGAACAGACCAACCAAATTGATATCCCGGCTAACTTTTGAACGACGCAGCGTCTTCACGCAGTTATATTCATACTGTTATTATATTAATTTTTACTATGAAGCATGAGATGGTCTTGTGGAAGAGCCTAAATTAATACTCAAAATAGAGTTTTATTTTTTATAATAGATCAAGCAATTAAGGTCTTGGAATGCAGATTTGATTTAATGAATATCCAAGCAATTATTTTAAATTTTTGTACGATATATACGATTTAAAAGATGCCCCTAAAATGTATGAATTAAATATTAAAGATTTGGAAATAATGTTGACAAAGGGGGAAAAGATTTGGAAATAATGTTGACAAAGGGGGAGATAACATCAGTTTTTGCTTTGTTGCCGCTTTTCATTCAAGGTTAGAGACGGATTTCGTTCCCCTCTCTTTTTGACTCAGATTCCTGTCATTCTTTGGATGTTTCTTAAAGTTTCTCCTCCAGCATCTCTTTTGTTGGTTTATTTATTTTAATACTGGTTTCTTGAAAGGTTCCTTCCCTACCCTTGTGTTTCTTTTCTGCTCGTTTTCAGATGCGCAAGCACCGTTAGACGTATTTTTTTCTCCCATTTCAAATTCAAAGTGTAAATTTGCGATTGTAAATGGGGACTCCATGGCATGTTTATCCCAAGATTTATAAAATAGAAAGAAATAAGTATTTATATCTGCCCTTAACAAGAACATCTGATATTATCAGAAAAAATATTAATCTGATTATCATATAAAAAGGAGGCATGTTAAATATGTATATATATATATATATATATATATATATGATAATATATATATGATAATATATATATATATATATATATATATATAAATTATCATATATATATTGATGCAATCACACAAAGTTTGTGATGCCAGCTTCCCACGGATTCATATCTGGAGAGATAACCAATCCTAGACTTTATATCTGTTGCTAAATTTCCTGAAAATCTCTTCGGCCAATTCCATATAATATAAAAAAAACCAAGCACATAAATTCTAAGCAATGCAAAATTCGTTCTCTTTCGCTTTGGTTACGAATGATAAAACTGCGCTTCTGATTTCCTTAGTTTTGCAAATGTGATGTGAGAATGCGAAGGGAAGTAGCTTGCGCTGCTTTCATCACCATGTAATCCCCTTTCTCTCATTCAACAGCTATAGACTGTATTATAAAGTAATCTTGTTATTGCAGCCATGACTTCTATTGTCATTTTAACTCATCCAAAAAAATATATTTCAATAGCCTGCAGGATCTTCCTGAACAGACATGATTTTTAATTGGAACACGAAAGAGGGGCGCAACTTTAGTGCAGGAGAGAAAAAAAATACAAAGGAGCTTACTACAAAATCGATGTTGATAAGTTGTTTCTATTCTTCAAAAAAAAATTATTTGAGATCAAATCTGCTGTTTCCTGTCATGGAGCTTTTGGTTCCGAACGACCACAACAACGAAAGGGTCACTCACTACAAAGTGGATGTCTCTTAGAAGAAGCCAGGTGCAGTGATTTTTCATCCTCCAATTTATTTGTAAAAATAAGAAATCATTCCAGTCTTTCCCTTCGATGAAGCTCCAAATAATTCAGAGGTTGGGCAATCATCACCTATCTAGAAATAAACAGTCACTTCATCCTTGTAAATTGGATTAACAATTTTTTTTTTTTTTTTTTGCTTCAAACTTCAGCTCAAGATAAGAGTGAATTAATAATAAATAATTTCAAATATGATTATTCCTTTAAAATATTTAATTTCCTTTTTATAGTATTTCTAACTATTGCATATAATGAATATGTTAGTCTAAAATACTATAGTTAATTAAACATGAAATGTAAGAATAGTTTTAGGTACAAAGTGAATATAGGTCTTTAAATTCAATACAATGAATATAAGTATTTTGAGAGATAATGTGTGGATTATTTTATGAAGTATTACAAATTTTGGAAGTTGGTACAATGATTTATGTGATGATAAAATTGCTGAATGTTTAATTAAAATTGTTATTATTTTCCCTTTGATACTTAATTCTTACGAAATGAAAAAGTTAGCATAAATGTATTTTAGAATTTAATTAAATGATTATAAGAGTTTTTTTTGAAAATATTACATCATGTTCTGTGTAAATGAAATTTTTATAATATAAAATTTTTAAAATTCTTCTAATTTAATGTGTGTGTTTTTTTAAGAAATGTCTTAGTTACAAAGAATGTGACATTGTACGATAAATAATTGAATTATATATTTTTGAATTTAGCTCTAATTTGATTTTCAACAATTTGTGCAATATTTGAAAAATGATTACAATAAATTTTATTTTGATGTGTGTGGTTTTTAGTTTTAGTTTTTATTAATGTCGCACACGAAGCAACAAGAGGGCTATTGGCGACGGACCTCGTAATTTTGAACCTCGGTCAAGTGACGAGGATGACACCTGACCTGGCACCTACTCTCTTAACTTCCACACCACGCCAAAGGGTTGATGCTTGTGGCAAAAAATAATTTGTGCATGTAGTGATAAAATATTAATAATAACATTTAAGAATTTTTTAACAAAACATTTTAGAGTGTGTAAATTAAAATTTCACTGTTGTTATATAAAGTAAATAAAAGGAACAAACAAGAAATTTGATAATATGTGATATGTAAATAAAGATTTAATTTTTGAGTTTTATACAATATTAAAAAAAGGATCATGAATAGGTTTTATTTTGATATGTGTGGTGGAGACTTTAAATTGATGTTATAAGAAATATTTTTGTTTTTAAATGTTTTTGATTCAAATGAAACATGTTCTTTTATTATAATAATTAATTGAGGTATGATAAATACTGTATTGATTTGAATGAGTATTATGTTGTTAGGAAATGATTACTTAACAATGAGAAATATATTTTTGAAATGAAAATCAACAATGTGTTTTGTTTTGGTATGAAAGTAATATGATTTTTAAATGTTTAATTCTGAATGATAATTTTAAGTTTTATATTTATGGAAATGAATGTGAGTAGTTTAGATTATCTCTCTGTTTAAAAGGAAAGCTGAATAAATAATTTAAATGATAAATAAATAAATAATGTTAAATATATCAGGTTTGACTTTCGAACAAGTGTGGCGTAGTTTTGCTATACAGCAAACCACATTTCTTCAACTAATATGAAAAAGGATTGGGTCCAAAAATCGTTGTAGCCTATAGCAGAAAAATAAGAATACAAACATACAAAAGTAAATCCTTTTAGATTTCATTGATAATATTTGTAAGCAAAATTTTTCAAACTTACATTTCCATGCCTTTTGACATTTATGTAACACGCTGAAGAACATCAGATTTCATTTTGCGCATATGCTTTTATCAACCCCGTGGTGCGTGTAGAAAAATTTGGAAATAATGTTTCGGTGACTGTGTCAGAGTCTAGTCATCAGTGAGAGTCCCACAAAAACAATTTAAATAAATCTTGTTCGAAAATTGATATGTGTTTGAATATTAATTTACAAAATGCTACCGCCCCCAAATAAAAAAAAGATGGGGGGGGGGGGGGGGGAAGATTTTTTAAATTAATTTTAAAAACAAAAAAAAATTTACAAAAAAATTTTTTTTAAATTTTTTTTGTGGGAAAAAAAAGGATGAATAAACAATGACAC
>BMAW01112651.1:217744-229784 GCA_019974015.1 Nephila pilipes
TTTGTACTTCTTTCAGAATCTTATTGAGATATTTGGAATGGTATTAACGGTACACAGTACCACTCCTCTGAAAACTTTTCTGACTCATTAACGTTTTGCTTCACTATTCTGAATCTTGTTTTCTCTTCAGTTTCGCCAATTGGTACAGTTGTCGAATTTTGTCACTGAAGAGCAAGTTAACATCACTTAACAAATCTATTATTCGCTAGCTTATTTCAGTTCTGGTTCGATGGAATGGAACTCAGAGTATTACAGACAGTTAATCAGCTCAATTAGTGAAAAAAACACAGCCACTAGTTTTTAATTTAGATTTAAAATTTTGATTCACTTACTGTGAATCCAAACGCAACAAAAGATTCAGGTTGTTTCTATTTTCTCATGTGTGAAAATGTAAGTTTTTTTTTCCTCTCTCTTTCTTCAGATCGTTTCGTTATTGCATACCTCATGAATTTCGTCAATCTTCATTTTTAAATTAACAAAATAAGAATAAATCTGACTCACCCACCTCACAGTCTTGAATTAAAATTTTGCAGAGCACATAAAATGTAGGTAGGTTCAACCAAAAGCAGTTCAATATTCATTTTATTTCATCAGATTGCAGGTGTAATTCATGAATTCAAATATAGATTTTTTTTTAAATATTTATACTTCTCACTTCTGACATTCGTGGAGCTCCTATGTCATTGTTTACGAAGACCAAAAATACAAAAGTATTAGACATTATTGAACATTTAATTAATAGTTCGGACATTTGAAACATAAAGCAAAGTTTTGTTTATCTCTCTTATCTTCATCCCAAATATTATTATCACCTTGTAAGATAAGAAGTTTGGGTGTGTTTTGTGGTATCTATTAGTGTGTGTGTGTGTTGGTGTTGTGTGTGTGTGTGTGTGTGTGTGTGTGTGTGAAAATCATTTGAGATTTAAAAAAAAAAGCTAATGATGTTTCAATAAATTGTTAATTTCGATTAATAAATTATTTCTTTACTTCATTCAGAAATTTTTATTTCTTGCTTAGAAGAATTTTTCTTTTTTTTTTTTTTTATATCAAGTTTTTATTTGAAGACTTGTTTTAAATACTTAGATTTAAAATATTTTTTAAAAAAAAAAGATGAAGAAAAAGTCCTGTTTCCGAGAAAGCTCAGAGACAGGAATAATTAAATTTATTGCTATAATATTAATTATTTCCTGAATGCTGTACGTCGCCATACCTTCTGAAATCCACGGTATAAATAACGATGTGTGTAAGAAAATTTGAGCTTTATGCTTTCCGTTACGGTGCTGTCTAGCAGTTCACCGCTTGCTCTCAACCATACATTGTCGGTTGAAAATTACTCGTTTAGATGTTTTCTATCAACCCTTAAAATTTTGTCCGAGAGTTTTGAAACACCCTATATGTATGTGTGCGTGTTATGATTATTTGTCATGTTATTAATAAATTGATTTAATTACAAATTAATGTTACATCAGTTTTTTTAAGAATTTCTCTTAAAATAAATGTTATATAGTTTTCTTTTACATTAACTTGTAATGAATAGTCATCGTTGTCATTAAGAGATCTATGGTTACGTAATAATAATCAGCCAAAAATCTTTAACCACTTTATTTACACTTTGAATAAGCAATATCAAAATTAATTTATAATGTGGAACGGTTAACTAATCACTTCCTTAACCATTTATTATAATTAGGAATTCTACTTATTACGGTAAGACTAAGCGGTCGACTTTCAAATCGCTGGTTCGATTCAAGTAGTGATAGGATTCGAGGTAGGCATACAGACTTAGAATATCGCCTCGCGGTTGCTGGAACCGATATAGTGTTCATATGAATCTCTCTAATTCCTTCATTTCCTCTCACTCCTATTCACTACTCTTGTTATAAAGTAGGTCTAATTATTTTTTTTTCAAGATTCTTTCACGAGGCGGGGTTCTCATATAAATAATCCCAAAAGTTAACTAAGTGAAATGCGTGTGAGACCCCGTTATAAGTAAAGCGAGAAAATTTTAGTGAAATACTTAAACTCTATACTTGTATAATTGCATATTCTGAAAATATAATAGAGTGAAAAGCTATCTTTCTCCAAAATAATTTCAGGTCAAAAACTATGCCTGACTCCTACAGCTCAGCTCTTGTGAATTAAACAATAGTTGTAGATTGAGTAACACCGATCACATATTTTAAATATTAACTTAAAAATTTAAAATAACATTTAAATTATAAATTGCACTTAGAATAACAAATGTATTAAGGTATTTTTAAGCAGAATAAATTTATAAGCACACACATGGTTAATTTATCTTTATCGTTTTAAAACCAAACATTAAAAGAATTAGAGAATTCACTTGTAAACATTTTTTAAAAATGTTATTTATCAAGAAGCAATTGAATTACATAGAAATGTACTAGGAAAGAGCACAAAGTAATTGGATAAATTAAAAGACCATAAAATAAAATATAAAACGGAAGGAATAAATGCATGGCTAGAAAAAATGATATCTAAACTCCTTGTTAAACTTAATTTAAACAAACGCTTTTTCGTTCGCATGTCAAAACTCAGGAATCATTTTTATTTACTGAGGAAGCATAGGACGTAAGAATTTGCTTCGAAATGAAACAACGTTATAACTTTAAACTTTGTTACAAATTATGTGAATCTACTACCGAAATATTAGAAATTATTCGTACAGTATGTGGTGATAAAGATGATCAACAGTTTTTTTTTTTTTTTTAATTAAAAGAGTATCAATGAAATTTCATGTGATATGGTGATTAAAGTTCTGAAAACATAACTGAACCTGCTCCAACATTATCATCACATTTAACTCAACATCCAAGGGTGGGCCAAGGCCTTCTTTTGAAGATCCTTCTAAGATAATCTGCCTTTTGCCTTAGTCTGCTAGTTCCTCTCCCCAATCACCTTAAAATCCAATTAAGCGGAATCAAGCCACCGTAGTTTTGGTTTTAAGCTTTTCCGACTAGTAAAGAGTTTGCAAAAAAAAAATTTCTTTGCTGGCTTTATTTCATCCATTCTAACAATATGAGAATCCCAGTTCATTCGTTTTACTTCAATAGATTTGATGATATCAAGCGTATTAAAAATTCTATAAATTTCAGAATTAAAACGTCTTCACTAAAGACCGTTTTCTTTCAAAGACCACCGAGAATATTTCTGAGGACCTTTCTCTCAAAAACTGCAGTGTGTATTCTCCACTGAACTTACTCTATTCGACAGAATATTTTTAAAATAACATAGCGGAATATTTTTAAAATAACAAAAGTAAACGGTTAATTCTAATATTTTAAATTTATATAAGGCCTTAAAATCATACTTTTCTGTTGAATGAGTTTTATCGGATAGTTCTCTATTGCACAGATTGTGCATTCAACCACAGAATTGTCATTTTCTTTGTTGCCAATAATAAATAGAATTATCCTTTTTATAAATTTTCATTAAAGCCATTTTTATACTTCTTTGAACTATTCATGTAGCATTCTAAAAAGATTATTTTATACTTGAACTTGCAATATTCAGTTAACAAAAGATTTAAGATAAATGACAAGTAAGTTTGAATGAGTAATATTGATTTAAAATTAAAAGAAAAAGCAAAATAAAGAGAAAGGAATCAGTATTTCATTTAACAATAATAATTAATTTTCTTTTGAATTTACTTAGAAACCCTTTAATTTTACTTTATTTGGAGCACTTAGTAAGTAAATAAACGCTTCCTTTCAAATACACTCATTAAAACTATGCTAAATTACTTTGGTTTGTTTTAAGGGAATCCCGGCAATAACTCAAGCAACAAAGATGTACTCTGTGTCAACGTTTCTGAGTAGACACATATGATGTATGATATGTATATTCCCCCTATCATCAACAACAACTCAATGCACACTAACGTTTAAAAAGTTGCACAAAATAACTATTATATTATATATATATATATATATATATAGAGAGAGAGAGAGAGAGAGAGAGAGAGAGAGAGAGTATAAACGAATACAAAAGTATGCAAAATTGTATTTTTGGAACACAGGATTTGAAAGGAGTACGGTTCACGAAAAAAGAGTGTAAAACTCCCCAGAAGAGTACGGTTGGTTATTTGAATGGTGATGCATTATTATCAAGAACACAACTATATGAATAGTATTACCGCTTTAAAAGAGGGCGCAAAAGTGTTGAGGAGGTATTCACCACGAACTTGCTCCTGAAAATTCAAACAATCGAAAGCATTTTTGCAGGGAGGTGTTTTTTCGATAAGGAAACAGGATAAGGCGAGTAAAGAAAGAGAGAGGGGGAATATTCGATTCCGGACTATGGTTTTTCTTTACATTGCGCGTTCTCTAACTTTTGCGGTTTTTATTTTTTTTTTAATTTGTTTTTTTTTTTTTTTTTTTTTTTTTTTTTTTGTGTGTGTGTGTGTAGCGCGGGGAACACTTAACAATACAACATAAAGCTTGATGTAGGCGTGGCCAATCTTTTTGAGTTCAAGTTTCTCTTTCGCAAGTTCCTTTTCTCCCATTGTCAGTAACACGCTTTGAAAAAGGACATTGCTTGCAAAGGGGAGAAACGGAGTCGCATAGCGAAAATGGTAAGCTTAAAATTACAATTCTGGAAGAAATATTCTCAAATTTAAGGCGATTCACAAGCTTGGTGATCTTTTCAGATTTTAGCAAAATTGGGGGGAAAAATGAAAGCCTTTCCTCCTATATATATATATATATATATATATATATATTTCAGACCCAGGTATTCATCTTTAACAGAGATTCTGAATTTTTCGAGTGTATTAACATTTGCTGACTGTCACTGAGATTTTCTAATTACAATCCTATACAAAAATTATTTTACACTGTATTATCCATCTGAAGGGCTATTGTTTTAGTTGACGACAAAATGGTAATCCGAGTATTTTTCAAAATGAAGTGTTTCCTGAATATCTTTCCTAATGCATGAATGAGTGAGGGGATCTATCGATTATATTTCTATTTTGTTCTTATATTATCGTTTGCTTGATTCAAAATGTTTCATTGAATAACTTAATAATTAGTAAAATAAATAAAAAAACACCTTTGATGGCTAAATTTGTTCTGTGTAAAACTTTGCGTGAAACACTTTATTTTTTCCATTTGCATCTTCATTTGCAAAAAGGTTTAATTACATATTTGAACTCCTTGAGGGATATTTGTACAGACTTCAAGCATTTATAAGTATTCTACGAACTTTGAATTGAGAGTTACGGACATACGGCATTGTCTTTACATCAATATTTTGCTAAGAATTCAGTTACAATGATAAATCATTCATCCTATTCTTTCGATTTATCAGCAACTGATTTTTTTTTCCGGAGCTTAAGAGAACACAGTCTCCTGTGAACAACTTATTATATCAATATATTTATTAAAAAAATGTTTTCGTGCACCATATTTGAACACATATGAAATATGTATCCTAGAAAGAAAGAAAAAAAAATCATTTTAAAAAAAAACAAGTATTGAAAATTTTAATATTTTTTCAAAGTATTTCAATACTTTAAAATTTCAACTATTCCAATACGCAATATTTTTAAGCAGTTATTTCAGAGAAATCGAGAACATACATGGTACATGGGTTTTTCACAATTCTATACATCGGTTTAGTTGTACGATTATTATTTAACGTTTTGCAACATACTTTTTTTATCAAGTGTTACGTAAAACAGTAAATAAACAGTTGTATCTAATTTTGTGTATATTTTTGAAACAAATAACAATTCACCCCTAAATCCTTATTACTTGCACATAATTATCAAATATATTATACGAAACAAGTTTAAAAATTTCAAAACTTTATACTGATTGCAGAAAAGTCTCAGCATTTTAAGTACATGGTTATCATGAAAAAATAAAAAACTGAGGAAAAGTAGTTAAAAGGTTTGTAATATTTTTTTTCTTTCTTAGGAAGCTTTCTCTTGTCCAGTTAATTTATGAGCTATCTCTTGTACAAGAAGAATATAATATAAATATAAGTTCTAAAAACCTGTTACAGTAAGCTATCTTTAATCTGGTATGTTTGGGACCCAGTCCGTGCCAAATTGGTGACTTTGGCAAATTTTTTAGTGTCAGTATAGTTTTAACGAGGATACTGGGATAAAATAGCTTTTGTTTCCTTATATCCACCAATCAATCAATCAATTATCAGGGATATCAGGCATAAATCATTCTAGATAAAAATGTTAAGCAATTCAAACATTTGTGTTATGTGTTTCCACACATTCTGAATCTGTGTTGATAATATGAATATTTCTTCCCTCTAGCAATTCCAAAATGAAATTCGTTGGCGTGGTGTGGAAGTTACGAGAGAGAGTTGCCAGCTCAGGTGTCGTCCTCATCACTTGGGTGAGATTCAAAATTACAAGGTTCGAAGGCGAAAAGCCCTAGTGTTGCTTCTAGTGCAACGTTAATAAAACCAATCAAATCCAAAATGAAATTCAAATATCGAATATTAATCTAGTTTAATATAGTATTGAATTTATAAAACACACAGCACAAAAATAAAATTAATATGGATCAATGACAGTTAAAGCAAGTTGTAAGAAGTTTTTCTAATCGATTAATTATCTCTCATTTTTGCTGTGTTCCGGGAATCACGTGCTTATTTTTAACAACTTTATTGGCTCTTGAAGAAGACCTGATGAGTTTCGAGAGTATTTTATCATACAATACACTGTGCTCAACATAGTAGTAACACCATGCGAACGTGATATGTAACTCGCTGGAAAACAAGAAACATCTTACTGAAATAAAAGCTGACAATCACGATAATCGCTGGAGAAAAATGCGAGTAACGCTGTGCCTCGCCCCAGCTGCTGTAATCAACAAACATTTGAATCCACACCAAAAAATCCGAAAGCGGACGACTCGGTCAGAGCCGGATTATAGAATGTGCCGAACCATCAAAAGCTAAATTAAAAAGCACTTGCTGTATCTAAAGTTCTATATTCAGCAAATAATTTTTTTAAAAAAAATCATCGCATTCTCATTATACTTCTTGAAATGAGAAGGCGATGTTTTAAGAAAATGAATAAATATGAAACAAATAATTTTCAAAACAATTATGTCAAAATAAATAATTTAATCAAATGTTTTAAAGGGATGAATACAGGAATATATGTTTTAAAGGACTAGAGCTGTGTTGGCGACGACCTCGTAATTTTGAATCTCGGTCAAGGACGAGGACGACATTCGAGTTGGCACTTCACTCTCCAAATTTTCACATCATACCAATGGGAGGACTTGGGACCTCAACCATATTCAAAGTGCAACAGCACGGGGGGCTCTTAACGGTATCAGAGCTCGAACCCACGACTCGACAAATACAACGCCGGCCGTGAGTTCGCGAGCATTACCACTAGGCTACCGCGGCTGTAATATTTTTTAAATAGTTATGTATAACTTTTATATACTAATCATCTTTTATTGTACAAATACTTCTTAAGCTGTGAGTATTTTTAGCAATCATTAAAGTTAAAAAAAAAAATATTTTCTGCTGTAATAAATCTGAAGTTAACGTATATATAATGCAAGTTCTGAATCATACACTACTTGAAATTAGAGTTATATTATTTTTTTAAGTTTTAAATGAGAATAAATGTTTCAATAAGCAATAATTGGGTAAAATTAAATTTTATTTATTTATTTTGTACAAATAGAATTAAAGCAACCGGCTTTGAGAAAACATTTTATTTTATATTTTCAAATAAGACAGTAACGTCCTCTATTGCCTCTATTAAGTTAAAGATATGGCTATATGAACGCAAAAGTCAGCCTTTATCGTATACGAGGGGTTATAGGAAAAATTAAAATATTTCTAAGAAATAACCGAGATATATCTGGATAAAACTTATTATCTAGATTGCACGTCTTTGCACGTACTTATGTGCTATCAAATTCAATGCGTGTGTGTATGTACTCAAGTACTATCAATCTCAAAACATGAAAAAAAAAACTATCAAATTCAAGGCGTTAGTAAATGTTACCGAACCATAATACAAACTTTTCATCTTTTTTTGTGAATTTGTTTGTACTATTGCAAGGAGAAGACCATTAATAATAACGTTTAGTGTAATTTTTTTTCCTTTTCTTTTTTTTTTTTTTTTTTTTTTTTTTCAAAAAAATTTTAAGCGTGAGTAAAGGAAACAATAATACTGAAATTGTTGCAAATTTTTTTGTTTGAATTATAAGTAAATAATTTTTTGCTGATTTTCATTAAAAATAAATTTGTACAGATTTGTGATCATAACTGTGTAATTATATAAATATATTCAGTTCCCCCCCCCCTTTTTGTGAGTTTAAACACCTGTATTTGATATGCAGCAGTTCATTTAACTTTCATTTTGAAATGAAATATTTTGCACATTTTTTTCTATATCTATAAATTATTTTAAAAATTTATAAAAAAGTATTGGTCACTTACTTTTCTTTCCTGTATAAACTTTACGGTAATATAAATTATGAGGAAAAAAACTATTTGCAATATGTTTCTTTGTTGTTTACATAATTTATAAAAAAAATATATATTAAGAAAGAAAAGAAATTATTGTAGTCGAATTTTGAAGAGCTATAAAAACACTTTGGTTTTATTAACAGCGTGTTTTCCCAATTTTTAAAAGAATATTTGCAAAGAATTTACTCTCAAAAATTCAAGTAATAAAGTCATAATAAAACTTAAAAAACTTTAAAATCTGACGCTTATACATTTTCCCGCGCTGGAAAAATGATATATCACCAGTTAGGTGATAGCATAAACTCATCTGTAGATAGTAGTCTTTATCTCGGTGTTCGCTGATCGATATTCTCCAGATTATTACGTCATCGAGGCAGGAACGGAAGCCGCGCTCTGATTGGGCGCCTGAGATGGGGAGGTGGAAGGAGTAAGAGGAATGGTGTTTTGTCCCAGGCTGTTGCGCCCAACGCCGGTGAGTGGGTCGGTTGAATTTCTACAGCGCTATGTTGCTAAGATGCCGTTCGCTGCTTTTTTGCCCCTTGACGACGAAAGGGGGAGAGTTCTTTGTCAGGATGAGGAGAACCGGTAGGCGTTAAAACCTTTGCATTTGCTCCTGATGGGTGACCCCGCTCTCCCTGGGACCGCCTGCAGTTTGCAGAAATTCAAATTACACCTGGGCTTGCAGCTAATGGAGAAATATTTATCTTCTGTTGACCGGACTCGTTGTCGGGTCGTCTCTCATGATGATGGCGATTTTCTTTAGCCAGAAAGCTGAAGCGTTTCTCATATGTTCGGGCTGTAGAATGATAACTTGATTTACATTAACTCTTTTGTGATCGATCTTTATTTGTGAAAGAGAGAGGAACTATTCTCGGATCAGATTCAGAACTGTATCAGCGATATGACCTGTGAGTTCCGGATACTCAGGATACGTTGGTGCTCATCTTCTCATTGTGTGGCTGACGGTGCCCCAGATATGTAGCTAACATCGCGTAACAGTGGATCTGAAGTGACTCGTCATTTTTATACGAACTTAAGCAATACGACGAGAATGGAGCTCAAAAATTATGCAACAGCACTAATCTATCAAAATTTAATCCTCTTCGGGGATCTTTTTCTGAAAGATTGGGAACCCACTCTTCGACCATATTATTATATTTTCATTGAGTTTCATCCTGCCAAATTCAACAGACTTTTTAAGGGGAGAACAATGCCAAATCAACTGTAGCCCAATAAGTGCGTCATAGAAGTGTTTTCGAACGATTAATCGTAAAATTGTGGGATCCTTTTTAAAAATTTAAGTTTATTTATGGTCATATTTTTTCCTCACTGAGTTTTGTCCAGCCAAATTCAAAAGATCTTTTCTTCAGGGACAGTGCCAGATCGACGCATAAGGATCAATAAGTGAGGGATAGAACCACCATCGAACGATTAACTGTAAAATAACTGGATCCTTTCGGAAAGATTAAGTAGAGTTACGGCCAATTTTGTTTCACTTCGCTTCATCCAACCAATTTCAGAATATCTTTTTAATCGGACTGATCGATGTCTGCAGACCAATGAGTGCGTGATAGAACCCCCATCAAATGTTTTCGAACGATTAATCATAAAATCGTGGGATACTTTCTGAAAAATTAAATGGTACTTTGCGACCTTATTTTTTCTCTCTGAGTTTTATCCTGCCAAATTCAAAAGTTCTTTTCTTAAGAATCAGTGTCAAATCGACATCTATGGACCAATAAGTGAGCGACAGAACCTCCATCAAGTGTTTTCGAACAATTAATCTTAATTTGCTCACGGTACAAAAAAAAAACCGAAGAAAATAGAGAGAGAAATTGGAAATTGAAAGAAATTTAATAAAAAGATATTCGGCAGCTTAATTTCCATTATATTGCAGAATTAAGTGTTATATTTCGAGCATTTATATTTGTGCTTAAGAGTGCTTTCTTCATTTCGATTATTCTGTTTCGACTAACATGTCAGGGAGCAAAAAGCGACCATCACAAGTCGAATTGGAATACATTTGCAACACGTGTGGCGAAGAGGTTGATAAAAAAGATCGTAAAAGACGCCGGACTTCTTCTACGAAAGAGTGCTTCATATGTAAGACCTGTAAAAGTTCCGAAAACAATAAAGTCATGACGAAAAAAATAAAACCAGAGAAAAAGGATTCTTATCCCTGCAAAATATGTGATAAAATATTTAAATTCGCATCTCACCTGAAATATCATTCATTTGAACACAGTAACAAGTGGCCTCACATGTGCAATGTTTGCGACAAAGGTTTTCCTACACCATCATTTCTCAAAGTCCATATGCGTATACACAGCGAGGATCTATCACTTACATGCAGTGTTTGTTCTTTAAAATTTACGTCTAAGCATACCCTAAAGAAGCACAGCTTAACTCACACGAAAGAATACAAATGGAAATGTCAAAAGTGTTCGAAAGGATTTATTATTGAAAAAGAACTAAAACTCCACATGCTCAGTCACCAGGAATTTATATGTAGTATTTGCGGCTTTAAGGCTGATTCTCAGCATAGCCTGGATAAACATGAACATTATCATGCGGCAATATACAAATTTAAATGTGAAATATGCTTTAAAGGATTCGAGTATGAATCAACTCTCAAAATGCACATGATAGCACACAGTAATAATAGGAAATATCTATGTATTATTTGCAATTCCATGTTTAAGTATCCTGCTGATTTGAAAAAGCATACTCTTATTCACACTGGTATATACAAATACAGATGCGAAGTATGCAGCAAAGGATTTGCACACGAATCTGAACTCAAAGGCCACAAGCGTTTTCACGATGAAAAACGGGATTATCAATGCGGTTTTTGTCTTTTGAAGTTCAAACATCAAAGTGATTTAACCAAGCATATCCGAATTCACACCGGAGAATTCAAATACAGATGTGAAGTGTGTTCAAAAGGATTTACAGACAAATGCAACATTGAAAAACACATGCGGGTTCATTCGGGAGATTATGTTATTCAAACAAATGATATTCTAGTAAACACTGAAGAATCCGTTGACGATCCTGATTCAGAATACACAGTAGCACAATTATTCAAATGTCATTTGTGCAACCATAATTTTAATTCTGAATTACTTCTGGAACAACACAAACAACTTTTTCACCAGACACTACAGGTGGTGCTAACTAATGATGTTCTCCCAATCTCCGAAGAAACTGTTGACAATTCTAACTCAGGATACACTGAAATCACATTGATATTTAAATGTGATTCGTGCAGTTACGTGTGTGACTCTGAATTACTTCTCGGACAACACAAACAAACTTGTCACCAGATATCTCAGGCAATGCAAGCTAATGATTTCCACATCAACACAGAAGAAGCTGTTCAACAGGCTAACTTGGAATACACTGGAACACAATTGCTGAAATGTGATTTGTGCAGCCATGAATGTGACTCTGAATTACTTATGGAACAACACAAACAAATTTTCCACCACACACTACAGGTAGTGCTAACAAATGATTTTTTCGTAAACTCTGAAGAAGCTGTTGCCAATTC
>BMAW01112651.1:235854-335707 GCA_019974015.1 Nephila pilipes
GTATTTCTTTATCAATATAGTTTTAAATGTATTTCTTTATCAATATATTTTTAAATGTATTTCTTTATCAATATAGTTTTAAATGTATTTCTTTATCAATATATTTTTAAATGTATTTCTTTATCAATATATTTTTAATTGTATTTCAGTTCATCAATTACTTTGGAAATGTATTTACTTTGTTAAGTGTGAATTGCTTTAAATACGTATTAAGTCCATAAATTACCATATATCATATTTTCATCACACACAAAAGTGACAATTTGTCGTTGACATAGGAGCGCTGGAGTCGGTCATATTACGGGCCCCTTTTTCTTCAACGGTTTAGAGTCCCATCAAATCTAAATCCGGCCCGTTTAAGAGTATATAATGCAGTTAAGTTTATAGTACAGTCGGTCGCTTTTACTCAGTATAGATGGAGGGGTAGGGGGATGAAAGAAGGAAAAAAATCTTTTGTAGTATCCCAGGCAGGGAGAGAAACTATGTGCTCCGAGGGAACAGATGTTGAGTGTCATCCATTGATTCTGTTTACACGGAGGGACCGAAAAAGGTGAAGGGGGGGGATCGTTCTTGAAAGAAGGAGCGAACGTCGATGAGATTGAGATGTATTCAAGGGTTGTATTGAGGGGTTTTAACCATTTGATTGTAAAAGCATTCTTGTATTTTCCCACACTCTTTATACAGATATTTTTACAAAGTGAATTTGGACTTCCATATTTATTAACCATTTTAGTGGTCTTTTTCTTTTGATGTTGCTTCGCACCTGAAATCAGGTTTCACAGACTATGTACCCCTCCCCTCCCCTCTTCTTGGATATCCATTTAGCACTCGCTCATGCAGTCACTGCAAAATTCATGAAGGTAAATGCTTGACTGAACATCCCTTTTGAATATTATTCCCAGCTCCTAAGTAAAACCAATCGGGATTAACTAAATTATACGGAATTCGATTCATTAGAAATTGAACTGAAACTTTTTTTTTTAAGAGAAAGTTGAAATCACCGAGTAGGTTTCCAGGGTTCCCCCACTCCCTGCGCGAATCTAATTAACGTCCATTTTGTCTTTTTGCCATCTCAATAAATAAGCCAATGACTTAAAACTTGAATTTTTTAAAAAAAAATGGAGATTGGCTCGAGCAAAAATCATTCCAAATGATAATAATATTCTGAATCCAAAAGTCAAATTATCAAAATTAATTTTAAAAAATGCAGTTCTTTCACTTTCTAATAAATTTTATAACTTAGCATCAGATAATAAAATGTAACATTAATACGCAAAATGATTTAATCATTTAACGATAATGCTATCAATAACTCTACTATAATTAAAAAATTCCACACCACAAAAACAATTCTAAAAATTATCAGTGTTCCTAAAACAATTAATTAAATAAATAAAGCAGCGATGGTATAACGGGTAATATCAAAGATTGTGGCGCCCTCTCTTCGCTTCTGAAGCCTGAACCTTCGAAATTCAATAAATGTTTAGCCAAGAAAGAGTTTGTAGAAAATCAAACTACAATAGTATCTCCCAATAAGGGACACCAACCGAAATCTTACATTTTGTCCCTTAAATAGAAGTGTTTCCTCTTTTAGAGGGTAGTTACATATTAACAAAATGTAATTTGATTGAAAATTCCAGGTTGTATCAAGCTTTAAACAAATGATATATAAATAAGTACCATAGTGACAGGTAATTATTTGAATTTCATATTAATGAAAAATAAAAATTCTTATTAAATTTTTTTTAATTATTTCAAGAATTAATGAAAGGAATAATATAGTTTTGTACTTACAGAAATTTACTGAAAATGATCCATTACATGGATTTATTTGAAAGTCTGTGAATTGCAAGCACTTTTTTCCACGTAGATATTAATATCACTGATGATCTTAAGTCCTTCCCAGTCACCAACAATTATTAGGATTTTTTTTTTATTCAGAAGTGTATTTTAAGGCTTTTTTTTTTTTTTTTTTTTTTTTTTTTTTTTCGTCACAATTTTCATCTGTCTTTTCTTCCTCTTCTCTGCTTTCCAAGCTGTTTGCTAAAGCTCACATCATCAGCTACACTTGAAATAAAATGTTTTATATCGTCATTGGTGTTTCCAAAACGCAACTTTTTCGATTTCTAAACATTCTTGTATCTTAGCATTGCCACCACTGACTTTGACACACAAATTCACCTAAATCATTTTCATCAATAGTAATTTCACAGAGGACACTCGAAACTGGAATTTCAAAACTTGCTTGCCATTGTTCCCTGTCTAAGATTGTCTTACAACTTACAAACACAAATTTCTTGCCTTTTCAAAAAACTGTAGCAAGAATAACTAGATTTTGAATTCTATGGAGGGGAAATATACATCGTTTTAATTGCATCACAACTTGTTTTTCTTAATATATTGTTCTCCTTTTTCCTACTTAAAAGCAGTTTTCAAAAAGAAGAATTAAATTTTCGCTCTATTGTTCCCTTGTCTAAAAATTATCTTTCGCTGAGTACAATCATGCCTTTAAAACCTCACAAAAATTACTAACAAAGAGTATATCTATTTTTTATTTATTTCTCTGACTCTTTTATTTTTGAAACTTTTTTCAGATTACCTTAAATAGAATGTTCCTTATAAACAGGTAAATACATTAAGGTCCCTATTCAAAGAGATAGGGACAAACAAAAATGTCCCCCTTACAATAAGTACTACTGTAGTTTGATTCTATTCCATAGAATGATCTCAGAGTAACTGTTATTTGAATGTGGAACGTTTAATAACTCTCGCTTTCAACCAAAAATCATAATTGAAATTCTACTTATTTTACAAACATCCAAAAAGGATCCGAGTCAGGAAGGAACATTTATAATTTAGATCCAACTAAATATCAACCGGCAACTAATAACTTAACACCTTCTTGCTCCCATGTCGTGTGCAAATCAGTATGTCTAATTTTCTTCTTATCGGTAAGCACGCTAATATCTTCAATCTCTCTAATTATTCCTCCTATTCCCTTCTCTCATCATTTCCTGTACTTCATAAATAATAAAGTTATTTTACGTAATTCACACAGTTTATTCACCAGGCTAGATTCTCAAATTAAATAACGTCATAGTGTAATGCAAAAGGTTAATTGAAGGGGGAAACGCGTGAGAACCCATTCCAAGGCTACGAACTTAAATTCCCCATATCCCCTTTTAACAAACCACTTTGCACAATTCTACAATATGTAGACAACAATTTATTCGAATCACATATTTATAAACTCTCTTCTCAAAGAACAATCAGACAAAAACCCAAAACAGAAGTAGTCGGAGCAGTATACTAAAAATCAAAAACATCCACTATAATAACAATAGTAAGATACCCTAAATGTAAACTCAATCTAACTAAAAACAAACAAACAAAAAACACTGCCAAATATTGATAACTACCATATACTACTAAAAACTCAATCTTGTAAGAATTATTACCTTTATATGTTCTAATGCACAAATATAACACACACAGTAAAATCTATCCAAAAAACATATAAATACTCACAGTAAGATGTACTCCAAAGAAAAACTTTTCAACGATGATAAACATACCATAAGCTCATACCGAGCAAGATTATATAAATGTAATCTATTTGCCAATTGCTAATTTCTTACTAATACAATTCATAGATCATAAAATATAGAAAAACAATTTACTATCATGCAAAAAAAAAAAAATAACACAAGAAAAATAATTAATGGAATCATACCTTAATAGCTCAATAGTTAGCAAAAGTATATAAATATAACCAAATTCCTATTCAATGCAAGTAAACTAGAGCAATACATAAAACATCAGTTGTCTTTATTAACAAATAAAATAACGTAGCACAGAAAAATGGATAAACTAGCAAAAAAATTTGTAAAACAAAAATACAAAATCATATAAACAGTAAATCAAGGCAAGAGAAGTATAATAGAAAATTATAAACAAGTAAAAGCCAAATATAGCTAGAAATGAAGAAAAATCTAAAGTAATAACAGATCAATTGAAAAGTCCCCGGCCTACCATAGTGAAACATATTTTTTTGGCAAAATTAGTTTTTTTTATTTAACATAATTCCCTTCAAGGGTGATACACTAATTATAGCGACCCTCCAACTTTTCGATACCATTTTTGTAGTACGATTTGTCCTTTGCTTCAAAATAGGCCTCAGTTTCGGCGATCACCTCTTCATTCGACGAAAATTTCTACCCAGCGAGCATTCTTTTGAGATATGAGAACAGGAAATAGTTGCAGGGAGCCAGATCTGGAGAATACGGTGGATGAGGAAGCAATTCGAAGCCCAATACATGAATTTTTGCCATCGTTTTCACTGACTTGTGACACGGTGCATTGTCTTGGGGAAGCAGCACTTTCGTCGTTTTCTTCAAATGCGGCCATTTTTCTGCGATTTCGTCCTTCAAACGGTCCAATAACGCTATGTAATAGTCGCTGTTGATGGTCCTTCCTTTTTCAAGGTAGTCAATGAAAATTATTCCATGCGCATCCCAAAATACAGACGCCAAAACCTTGCCAGCCGACTGTTGCGTTTTCCCACGCTTTGGAGCGGGTTCATCGTGTGCAGTCCACTCGGATGACTCTCGATTGGACTTCGGAGTGAAATGATGTTTCATCCATTGTCACATATCGACGCAAAAACTCGGGTTTATTAAGCTTGATCATCTTCAAACACTGCTCCGAATCATCAACTCGTCGTTGTTTTTGGTCAAAAGTGAGCTCGCGCGGTACCCACTTTGCACAGAGCTTTCTCATACCCAAATATTCGTGAATGATATGATGTACACGTTCAGTTGATATCTTTAGAGTGTCTGCTATTTCATTTAATTTCAATTTACGGTCATGCAAAATCATTTTGTGGATTTTTTTAATGTTTTCGTCGGTAACAACCTCTTTTGGGCGTCCACTGCGTTCACCGTCTTCGGTGCTCATTTCACCACGTCTAAACTTAGCATACCAATCCTTGATGGTTGATTTTCCTGGGGCAGTGTCCGAAAACTCGGCATCAAGCCAAGTTTTTGCTTCAACTTCAACTGTATTTTTTCCCTTCAAAAAGCAATATTTTATCAACACGCGAAATTCCTTTTTATCCATTTTTTTCACAATAACAAAAGTTGCTTCACTCGAAATGCTATAATTCACAAACTAATTATTCGACAGCTGTCAAATTTATACATGCATCTTTTGAGGGTTAGGGCTAACTAAAAAACATATGGATTTAATTCTAGTAGCGCCGTCTATGTGTCAGGCCGGGGACTTTTCAATTGACCTGTTACAATAACATTTTTTTAACTAGAAAAAATAGATTGTACAAAAAATTCAAATAATGCAAAAGGGACATATATATATTGTTATCTCCGTGCTTAATGCCCGCCTCTAGAGGGCGTTCTTTTTGTAAAGAGGAGAGTATTTGATGTCACACGATCCTCTCAGACAAGACTTGACCAAATATCCAAACGGAGCTGATGTGAGCGAGCGAGATGGCACTCGTGGATAAGGAGTGTAAATAAATTATTGTTGTTGTTATACAACCTGATGTTTTTTGTCCAATGACAATTATGAACTTTCATCTAATGATTATTAACTAAGTTAACAAAAAAAGTAAGAGTAAGCGATTTGTGTGTGTGAAGAAAAAGTATCATAATATACATATAACGATGCTAAAGTCAAGTCAAGAAAGCATTATAGATTAGAATTAACTCCATAGTATGGAAAATACAAGAAATAGTAAAAATACAAAGAAAATATAAGAAATATAGATCAGTTAATACCCATTGAAATGCAATATGTCTATTGAAATGTCTATAAGCAACAATTGCAAAGTAAAAGTTGACCCAAAAAAAATGATGTACTAAAAGCGCAATTCCAGCCAGACTATAGCTTGATACAATGAAAAAATAAAACGAATGCATATATATATTCGTATAGGGATATTATCAAAGACAATTAATTGTCACTATCTGCTGATAAAGCTACTCAAAGATGCTTTATTTAGTATGAATTTAATACCAGATGTTATTATTATTTTCTAAACATCAATCGATTTGATTTGTCCTCAAAAAGGTAAAGTAATCATATGCTTTAATTATATAACTTTAAATTCATTCCAATCCTTTGCGGTTTTGACGAGAAATTTAAAGAACTAGTTAATCAAAGGACAAGTTAAAGAACAGTTCTTTAAAAATGAACGGGAACATGTAACAACAGGTCATCTGAAAGAACAGAAGTTCCCGTACCTAATGATGACACCTGGACTGGTACTTAAGCTTCCTGTGTAACTTCCACACGGAAAGGGAATTATAAGAATATTAATTAAAATGAAACAGAATTCATTACTCCACCTCTCTTCAACAAGACCAGAAGTTAAAATGCCTTAATAATTAGCCTGGCTAGGGATCAGTTTTTGGTATAGCTGATAAGAGTGCGGCAAAGAGCAACTGGACAACTTTTTCTCGGGCCAACAGATGAGGGCTCGAAACGCCCCTCGCATTTTAAAGACAAATGTCCTCCTCCACCACGGGGTCGAGAAACATCCCCCTCCGTGGGGCGGAAATGCCATCCATCGAAGTGGTGACCCAAGACTTAAACACTATATTGTAGCACAGCCTAAAACTACTGGTTGCATATACCACCGATGCAAATCATCTTCCTTTGTTTGTGTGTATCTAACTGAGACAACCACACATAAATCCCAATTTGTGTCATTCCGGCAATAACGCACAAGAGACCAGCTGCTCAACTAGAGACAGCCGATGACGTCAATTTGAAATTCTCCAAAAACTGAAACTCAATACAACAGGGTCAGAATGTATATCAATAACAATTAGAAAAGTGATCTTCTCTACAAACATCGTTCGAAAGGTTCCTCTTCGTATCATCATGATGATACTAGAAGAGGAATATTCGGAGGCTTACTTCAACAACAACACCAGAAGTTGAAATGCCTTTATAACTGGTCAGAAGGGAGTCCCTTTTCAATATAGTTGACAAGAGTGTTGTACAAAACGCCCAAACAACCCCAATTGTCAAGGTTTTCAAAATGCTGCCGGCATTCCAATACAAACTCCCTCTCCCTCCACGGGTTAGAAAAATACCACCCAATAAGGCGTGGAAAAATCAACCACCGAAAAAAAAGTGGTGCGGCTCTCTTCAGCAATAACGCCTGAAGTAAAAACGCTTTAATAACTATTCCAACTCGAAATCCATTTAGGTTCAATTGATAAGAGCGCAGCATAAAGCAATTGGACAACTTTTCATTGGACCGACAGCTCGAGAGTTTGAAACCCAGCCCTCCATGGGACGAAAAAAGAAAAACATCCCCTTCTACTTGGTGGAAAACCTCATCCGCCGAAAGACTTTCTCTCACTTATGGCGTGGCCACTGTAACCTTGTGGTGATGATCACAAACTCGAGGTTGATGGTTTTCTTCAAATCGTGGGTCAGAACTTTGTTGCCACTTAAGACCCTTCGAGTAGCCGAGCTGATAATCGTTGAATTTGTAGAGGTCCAAAGTTTTTCTGTTGGCGTGGTGTGGAATTTAGGAGAGGGAGGTGCCAGCTTAGGTGTCGTCCTCCTCACTCGACCTTGACTGAAATTACGTGGTCTGTCGCCGATAGCCTTAGTGTCACTTCTAGTGCGACGTTAATAAAACTAATCAATTTCTCAATCATGGCAACAAATAAACATGACATTAAATCTGAAAGTTCAAGTTTTAAGGCACAATGTGAATTCCCATCATTTGAATGAAGCGGAGAAAAAGATTAAAATTTATGTTCAGAGATAATTTATTTTTTTTTTTTTTTTTTTTTTTTGTATAATTTCCTCTCTATTCCCCCTTTCTTTTTGCTGACAAGAACTGAAAATTATTTCCCCAGTTGACGAGGAGCAGAAAAGTAATAATTGATAATTAATAAAGGAACGCAGATGTATTTGGCACTATTTTCTTTTGATGACGAGCCTTTTTATGCCAAATTTCATGCATACTTACCACCATGATAAACCTAAATGTTGCATATATTGTGGCACTTCTATTACCGCCATCATTATGTAAATTTTCAGAACTGAAACGTCACAACAATCACCAGCATAAAAACAATGCGTGAGAGATTGTTTACACACATTTTTTTTTTAGTTCCGCACTTGATGACCTTTTTTGTTTATCTGCCAATTAGAGGCAAATATGTTCTATGCACGCAAGTGTGTTTTGTTGATTTTACTTATTCTTGCTTAAGTTTTAATAAAAGTTTTATTCAGACGATTCAGTTCGCCCTCTTCTTCTGATGTGTATTCATTTGACATTATCTGAAAACTGGCGTCAAAGCATGTAGAGGTACCCATTAGCTACCCCCCCCCAATGAATTGGTGTCCCGGACTTGATTTGAACACGTTACCATCTGATAAGGAATCAGATTTTCCGATAACAGATCCCTCAAAATTAAGAGACTATTTAACATGAAAAATGTTTTAAAGATATAAAAAATGAAATTTTAAAATTACCTAAAATTGAAACTGTCGTGAAAATAAAACAGTATTTCAAAATGTACTGAAAGGGATAAAAATATTTTTAAATTAAAATACTCCCATCGAATTTGAAATTCAAGGGTTGATAAAAGCGAGGTTTTGCTAAGTGATATGTTGAGGCACCAAGAAAATAAAAAAATCGTCAAACTTGAGAAAAGAAAATCATACATAACTTCCGTACGTATGCGGCACCTAAGTTTTTATTTAAATATACTGGAATGTGGAAACACTTTCGAATGAATGATTAGGAAAATTGGCTTTAAAAGCAGTTTCATTTCTAATGTGTAAGTCTCCTGTATGAATCTGTCATTTGAATTTCAGTATTTTGAAAATATTTTTATCTAATTTGTTGCTTTATTTAAGGGTTTCAAGTCTCTTTAAGCATATTTAAGGATGGTACAGCAGCTCTCTTCTACTGATGTTTTTGAACCATTGGAGGAACAGAGTAGATCGTGGAGTGCTGGCGGCATTTCGAACCTTGGTCCATTGGAACGGAAGAAAAGTTGATCGTTATTTTTTTGCTACGCCTTTACAATCCAGACTAAAAGTGACGTCTCTTGCAAAACAGCCGCCAGCATGCAAAGTCTACACTCTCCCCTCCACGAGGTGGAAAACCCCCATATCGCCGAAATGGTTTGAACAATCGGAAGAGACCTTTCATTCCACTGGAATCTTCATTACTTTGTTTTACATGAAGCCCTTTGTAGCATTCAAATAAAAACAATAGTTTATATTTCAGACACTCCATTAGTGGCCGGCGAAGATGAGTCCAAAATTACTCGAAGTTTTGTAGTTTTTTTGCTATCTGCTTTATCTGTGCTATTTTTAAATGTCCTAGTTTTCCACACTCTTCTATGAAACTATAGAGGAGGGTATGTATTTCCGGATTTGAATACAAAACCTCCTTAAACTACTTAATCTTCTGTTTGTCATCCTCAAGGTTTCCCCTAATTCTAAATTTTCTTTTATAGGAAGTCTCACATCCATTTCCATTTTCATCTCTTTGGTATATGTTTAAAAAATGCTCTTCACAATGTATTTATTTAAATTTTGAGTTGGGTTCATCTAAAACTGAATCCAGTTTCCAAAACTTTCGCAGTGTTTCTTCTGTGGCATTATCTTGAGTGAGTAGCCCGCAATGTTGTGTTTCTGAAGAACCCTCTATGGCACCGCTACTTATGTATCCGAAAACTGTTTCCCTAAACATTAAGGAGCGGACAGGGATGGCAATTTTACCACCATAAGAAACTCAAAGAAGAGCTCTGCTCCAATCAGTAAATCTACCTTTCCAGGATAAAAAAAAAATAATGGATTAGCTAATCTAATGTTTGCTGGAATTTCTAATTTTGAAATATCTAGCTTTGTCTCTGGTAGCAAATCGATAATCTTAGGTACTATCAGAAAATCTAATCCAGCAGAAAAAGATCTGTCTTTGTTTGTTATTAAAGTGTGTATTTTCGTTTTAATATTTACCACACAACCAAAAAGACCTGAAATCGGAATGTTAACTCTTAAGTTTTTTCAAATCCAACAAGTCTGCAAAATTAGATGTTACACAACAACACGTACTGCCGTTATCAAGAATCGCGCGTCCGTTCTGAAAGTGATCATTTCTGTCAGAAATGTAAACAACAGTAGTCACTAATACTATTTCTCTATTATCCGACGCAAAAAATGACGTCTCTCCGTGAGAGATATTCCCCTTTTTAGTGTGAGTTTCGGAACTTTCGGTTTATTTCTCCCCTACTGGAAGGGGTTCTTGTGACCTTTGACCTTTGGATCATTCTTGTGAAGTAACGAGTGGAAGTTCGATTTACAAGTGATACATGTAAATTTCGTGCAGCAATGAGCAACTTTATGCAGACCAAAACAATTCAGACATCGATTATTTTTTCTAACAAATGCATATCATTTTTCTGGAGTAAAGTTAAGAAATGATTTACATTTGTACAGAGCATGAACATTTTTGAAAAATAAACATAAGGCAGAATTTATACCTGGAGATTTAAGAAATAGTGTTTTAGCATTGTTAGCTTTTTCAAAATGTTTTGGTCTAACAGAAAGATTGCGACTAATATTACTTTTAATACAAAATATCTTTTATCCAAAAATTCTATTAATTAGTCAAAATGTGAAACTCCAGTAATCACAAAAGACAATTCATATTGCTTACGTTTTTCTATTGCTAGCCTTTGTAAAATAATATTTAACAGTAACACGTTTGATAACTTATCTTTTTCATAATTTAATATTTTTTAAAGTTGTTAAGTTTCTTGTAATGCAATCAAAAAAAATTTCTATCTTTTGCCGACTCTTAATTAATTTTATCATAATTAATTATATTCTTAATAAGCTTATCAACTATGAATCCTTTGCTTTCATAACGTTCGTCAAGAGGTTTGAAAAGCGATTGGAATGTATCATCTGAAGTTTCAATATTTTTAACTCACTTTTTAAAAATGTTCGCAAATTATACAATTTTTGACTTTCTAATAAATTTTTAATCTTCAATTAATCTTTGAAATATAAACTCCATTCATCGATTTTTCCAGAAAACACAGGAAGTGAAATTACTGGTTATTTAATTGCTACATTTGCAGAGACTTCATTTTTTTTTCAGTATTATTACCTCTATGAATATTGTCCCTGGAATTTTCATTTCAAATTTAACAGTAAGGTTGTAAATCTTGCCTATAAATCTTGTATATCTGAGTCCATCTCAACTAATGAAACTTCAATTTCATTAATTTCTCCATCTGTTGTAGATTCAAAGTACTCAGTCTTGAGGTCATTGAACTTCTGAAGTTTTTCAAGCACAGTTAAATGAGCACAGTTAATGAGTTCTTGAATACACATATTATTGCTAAAGAATTAGTATAAGTGTCCCGCTTTGAAGGTAAAATAAATAATAATGTGAATATCTATTACCTAAAAATTGAATGTCGTTTTGAGAAAGATATTAATTGTTACATTAGTTATGCTAGTCTTCTAATACTATATAGATATACGTAATAGGTGATTGGCTTTTTTAAATAAAATTTTTAATTTCGGAAAAACAATAAAATCGTTCCAATATTAACGAACCCCGAGTTTTTAAATTCACAAATCCACGTGGTGCATAATATTTATATAATTATTACTTGGTGCATAATAATTATGGCGAAATCAGATAAATTATAATTATATTTCACTTTTATGTATACCCTTGCTTAACGATGTAACATGAAAAATATAACATATCTTTAAAATGTATTGTGTATATCTCTTACGAGTTTCTGAAATGAAATTAATGCGATACCTTTCTTTGTGTTTATGTAAAACGAAAGCTTTGATCACATTTTTTTATCTGAATATTCGTTTTCAAGTGGAATTTTCATTTTTTTTAAAATTTGCATTCATTCATTGTCAAAATTTTCCCTGTTCCTTAATTTAAATTTTAAAACAATAACATTTTCTTTGTAATAATAATTGATTTATTATACAATTTAATATAAAATTTCCTGTTAAATTTAAAATTTTCCTTTCATTATTCCAGAGATTCAGAAAAGCTTTTAGACAAGGTATTGTATATCAACCATATTCTCTGTAAGTTTTTTTTAAATTTTTGGTAAACGCATTTTTGATTCATTTAAAGCTATTAAATCGCTTTATTTTGTTGAAGATAAAAGTAATTGTTCTTAATTTAGCTGCTATTTTAAGAAATATTTCTTGCTTATCCTAATTATCTTAAAGACTTCGTTTTTTCATTGCTTTCAAGTTGAAAAATAAAAAAATAATGGTCACATTTTTTTAAGTCAAAGAAGAACCGAATTAATGATAATATTTAATGAATAACACAGTAAGAAAGAGAAAAAATTAATTGTAGTTATTAGAAGTAATTATTGGTTGTGCTCTCAAAATAACATGCATGTGAAATTACTAAGAAATCACATGTTAATTGAATAATTTTCAAGTTTATCGGTTGGAAAAGAAACATAAAGAGACTTTATTGTTATATTCAAATCGAAATTTATAATTAGCTACCAAATAGACTATTGTTTTCGTCAATGTATAAATTCATCATCCGTTCATTTTCCAAAATTTCATCGCGAAAATTCCTTTACAACTTTCAAAGTAAATAAAAATGCCTATGATTGCTATTTTGTTGTTCTATTCATATGTAAAATAAATAATGCTCATAAAATGGGCATATAACATAAAAAATATTCTTTAACTTTTTATATATTGTGGTACTGGTTTTGAGTTGGACAACTAATACTTGCTTGATACAGATGAATTTGATTATGGAAAACGTTAAAATAGAATGTCACATTAAAAGCAATTTTATTTTATTTCCAAAACAATATTTTTAATTTATGATAACTTTATTTTTATTTTTCATTTTTAATTGTGATACAAAATGGTAACTACAGATTTTGAGTTTGAGTTATGATTGTTGTCGTGTTTGTAAAGATTTAGTTACACTATGTTGAAGCTATCTAAAAAATTCTCATTTCAACCTCCTGTGATAATTTAACCTTTGATATTAATTTATAAAATCATTCTCGGTTCTAGGGTTTTTATGCATATAACCTTCGTTCTCAATGATAATTACCGAGATTATCGCTTAACTAACCTTAGTGTTTTGCCCTTATTGCTAGTACGAGAGCATCAACTCTTTAGCAAATAGTATTCTAAAATTATCAAAAGATGTTTTTTTTCCCAAATACTGAGCCTCAAGTGATAACTTAAGAAATTATTTTAATATAAAGAATAATTATTAATGGAATATTATCCATATGATTCTGGGTTTAATCCTTATTGAATAAAATAGTCATCCAGTGCCTTAGAAATTGCTGATCTTTATAGGTAGTAGAAAGTTCAAATAGTAAATATATTGTGAAACTATATAAAAATTTACTTCTTTGAGAAAGTTTTATGTGTAATTATAATTATTTAATTATTTGAATTTTTTTCTAAATGTAAGAATGATTTTTATAGTAAAGATATATATCGATATACAATTCGCAGGATTTTGATAAAATCCAGAACATCATATAAATTCCTTCAAACCTTGGCTCTTATTTTCATGGTTTACTTTTAAACACTTTGATAAAAGTTAAATAACAAATTAATTTCAAGAAAAACTCTATGTAATGCGTTATAAAGAGCAGAGTCCCTTTGGTGACAAAATTTGTTCCTTGCAAAAGTATAGAATTTTTTTGTTTTTAGAATAAAATTTCGGTATGAAAACCAGTTATTATTTACAAACAAAATTATATAATTAATTATTTTGCTTTGATAGATTGATTTGATTGATTGTTTATTAATAACATCGCACTTAGACGAGGGCTGATTTTTTTTGTAAACCAATACTAACATGTTGTTATTTTGAAAAAAGGGTATCAATAAAAATGAGTGAGCATAAAATAAAGGATACGTGGTGTTAGGTTCAAAAGACTGACAGTATAATACATCATGATTATAATAATTATACTTGTATTTACATTGTTGAGATGCATTTCATCTAATATTTTATCATCTGCTTTTATTTTAATATTCGAACAAAATACTATTACCAGCTTTAATAATTAATCTTATTTTAATATTTAATTTAATAACTGATTTTTGTGATACAATCGTCTGTTTTTATTCTTTTTGTTGTTAACATTGGCAACCCTTTTGTACTTTAGAATGTTTCGCTTTTGTGAAAATAAAAATGCATTAGAAATTTGTAGAAGGTATTTTCTTTTCTTGATTGAGTAATTGATTCTGTGAAACCTAGGATTCGGAAGTACGCTTACTTTACGCTAATTAATATTCATTTTGAAAAATTTTTACTTAGTCTTAGTGGACTTTTAAATGTAGATTTCTACGTTTCCAGTTCAGATATAACTTCAACTGATGATGTCATTTTCTTAAGATATAACCAGATGAATTTTGTATTGTTATCAGAAATCACCATAATATGTTTGTACTGTTTAGAAGTACTGTCTAAGGATCCTTGGAGATCGATGTAATAAGAGAAGAAATCTTTCTTGCTTTGTCCTCTTATGGTTTACTAGGATACAATAAACACAATATTAGCTAATATTCTTCTAACCTTGTGCTTCAATTTAGGAATAAAATTATAATGTGTTCTAAGATTTTCTCAGTATACTTAACTCCTATATGTCCTTTTTTAATTTATTCAGTTAGTATACTTTCTTAGGTACAACTATTACTTCTTTTCCGTCAACAAACTTGTAGGTAATTTTGTTAAGTTCGTAATAGTCTTCATTGCTTCCTATTTTCCAATGGTATTTAATTTTTTTTTATTTCATTGTCATCTATCTGGACTAATTTAAGGTAAAACACACTTTCCATAGTAATACAAAACGCATTAATAGGGAATCTTTTAAGAGCATCAATGAGAGATAGACATTTTTCAACGAGATCGGTTCTCTATTACATAATTAAATTTCTTTAGTAATAAAATTTATCGAGCAACTCGAAAAGACAAGTTTCGTTTACCCATAGTTTTATGAAACGTTAAGCCGTCTGTTACGAATTTAAAGGGTGTCCCTAATAAATAAATTCGAAATTTCTTAATAGTTTCTATAATCACGAAAACCTCAATTTCTTAACTGGAGTATTCCTTTTCTGAACCTGTAGTTTTTCTACGCATAAAATACGCAGGTTGAAAAATAATTACCCTTTGGAGATATCTGCAATAAAATTGCACCATACCCATCCAAGCTATCATCCGTAAACATTTCCGTATCATAATTTCGATTATATATTTCCAAAAAAGAAGTTTTTGATGTAACAATATTTTAACCTTATTAAAAAAAGTATTTTTCTCTTTATGAATTTAAATTTACAACCCTTTCTCAAAACATCAATAAGAGGCTTAGCAGTAAGGAATACATTTTTTTAAAATTTCTGGTTAATTCTAAAAATCTTTGGATATGCTTTAAAGTTAGTAGGGGGAAAAAGGACAATCAAGAACATTTTCAATTTTTAAAATTTATATATAAATACAACCTTTTTCTAGAACATGCCTTAGGAATTCAATTTTCCTACAAAAATTAAAATTTCTTAAAATCGATTTCTAAACAAATTCATCAAAATATCTTCAATTAAGGGAAAAGGCAAACTGCCTATAACTATAAATTAATTTAGCTTCCGATAATCTACGAGGTGAGGTTATTAAATAATGAGACCAACAGCTATTTAGTGTGAAGCCTTCTCTTTCGAATGCAGTGCCTCTCGTTTTTGTAAACAAATTCATATACCCGTAGCTTTCCGTTCACAGTAGAATCATTTTTTATTTCGCCTGTAAAACTGATAAATGCAACAATAGAGCAACGAATTGTTCACATGGAAAAAATCGCTACTGAAACATAATTTACTGACAGAAATGTATGGGAATGAATGTTTATCACGCGCACGTATTTTTGTGTGGTTTAAGCATTTTCAAGATAAATGAGAAGGCGTTGAAGATGGTTCACACCAAGGTCGCCCTTCCTCGTCAAAAACGGATGACAAGATCGGAAAAATTGGTAAATTGGTTAGATCTGACAGTTGGTTAAGTATTCCAACGATTATTGAGACTATAGGAATTGACAAAGAATCCGCAAGGCAAATTTTTCCGCCAAGACAATGCGCCAGCTCATTCTACATCTTGTGTCAAGAAGTTTCTAATCAAGTACAGCATCCTAGTGTTAAACCATATACCTTATTCACCAAATCTTGCGCCGTGCGACTTTTAATTATATCTACCCTAAGGTGAAATCTGCATTAAATGGAACAAGATATGGGTCCATTGAAGCTGTGAAAGAAAAAGTACCACGCGTTCTGAAAGAATTGACAGAATAAGACTTCCAGCACTGTTTGGAACAATAGAAGATTCGCATGGAGTGTTGTATGTATAGAGAAGGGATGCATATTGAAGATGATAATAAGTATTATAGAAAACTTTTTCTTCTTTTCACGCATGTATCATCACGCGCATACTGAATTGAAATACCTCCACTTTAACTTAACTTTAAATTTTACTTAAGGTTCTCCTTATTTTTCACCTTTTCGGAAACTACTTTTCTTTTTCACTGTACTCAATATAACTTCTTATTATTACTTTAGAACTCGGTTACGTCCGCTCCGTTCGCAGGATTAGTCTGATCTGCTCTTAGGGGATCGTATGACGTCCCATACTCACCCCTTTACAAAAAAACGCCCTCTACATCCGGACTTTAAGCATGGGAGATAACAATATATATGTATGACATCAAAGTAAAATATTTTACAGCATCAGTCTCGTTACTTAATACCCATGCCTCGTATACAAATTCTTGAAGTTCCATCTTTCCCCCTAACAATAAGGATTGGTCTGGAATACTCAGAAAGGCAAAGTTATACAATACCCAGTTCTAACCATTCAGCTATTTGAGAGTAAACAATCTTATTTTCAGAGAAAAGTAAACGTCACGGTCGGAGATATATTTATTCATTAATTTTAATTAAAATATTTAATTCTGTATATGCTGATTTCATTTTATTCGGTCTGTAACTTAAAACAGACCGCAGCACTTCATCTTTATTTTATTTTGAAATATTATGCTCAAAATTTTCTTATAATTTATCAAAATTATAATTTAGAGGTAAAACTAATAAAATATCGTCTTCAGTCCATGTAGATTTATTTTAATTATAAATCCATATTCCTTTATCATAGCTTCTCCTTGTATAATAACATCGTCCTATTATAGCATCATGGAGTATAGCTGCCCTTTCAACGACGCATACATCAGTATAATGCACTTAAAATTATCTATTTGAATCTCTCCTTTGTTTTACAATCTCTTAATCCTGATAAAATTAAATAACACTGATACATTTCATAGATACTTATCTCATCAAATATAATTTTAGAGATTAACATAGCTTGACTTTCAGTATCGATCAAGGAGTGAATATTTAAGTTACCGAAATCAACTATTTTGAACAGATTTACTTGTTTAACATTATTGTGAGATGTTACATTATCATTCGGTTTCGCTTCCATATTTAATTTTATACATTCATACACTTTGTGCCTAACGTTTTGACATATGTAAAACATTTTAAACCCATATTCTATTACGTATAAAATATATTTAAAAGTCCTTTACTACTACAATTGAAACAAAATTTAGTATTCTGATCAGAATTATTTATTCGTTTGGGATTCACAAAATTATCGAATTTTTGTTTAACTTTATTAAAATTATATTTACGCTTCATAAAATAATTGTTAATAACTTCATAAACTTAGAGTTTTTCACCAAATTCTCATAAATCCTTGCATTCGTATGAAACTAATTCATGTTCTTGCTTGTCATTGATACCTCTTGTAATACACTGCATTAGTGAGACTTCTTCAATTTTTTCCACGATTACCCAACTCTTTCATGTTTAAATAATATTTCCGTGCATTCTTTCATTTTACGCTTACCTAACATTTAGTGCAATTGGGCTGAATTTGATGCAACATCAAATTTTCTAATCAACGCTTCCTTCAGTTTCACTCTTGACGCAATGTTCATGCCACTTTTAACAAATAAAAGGCATTACCACCAAGCGTACGTTTTGCCAAATGAAACTTTTGAAGTTCAGATAAATTAAAAATTTTAATAATGCAATCGTATTGCTCAACCCAAACAGAAATATTTTCATGCAACTGGTTATAAAATGGAGAAATAACACTTTCAATATCAGTGAAGCTTAAAGAGACGGAAAACGAAAGGAGTTGACGTTATTTGCGAGTAAAATTCGAAAACTTGTTTTGAAATGTTTGCGCAAAAATTGGTCATGCTTCTTAAAAAAACTGAGTTAACTCCTTTTTTTTTTTTTTTTTTTTTTTTTTCCTTAGCTTGCAAAGACTGAGGTATCAACTAGTGCCTTGGTGTTTTTATCGAAAAAGAGAGAGAAGCGAAACAGATACACACACACACACACACATATATATATATATACTATATAACTAATGCATTTTTATGACTTGAAATAAAGTTCACGGATATTCAATGAATGAATATTTAATGTGAATAAAAAAAATTTCTAAAATTGATTAATGTTATGTAAATTTATAAATTTATTTTCAATTCTATGTATTTCTGTATGTAATATTAATGCATGAGGAATGTTGTACTTAGAAAATATTGATTTTCCTTTTTTTTCCTATTTAAATTTTCATAATTTTTTCAATTCATATTTTTGATGTTATAACCATTTTTAATAATATATTTTGTTCATGAGGATAGTTAAGCATAAATATTTTAGAATAAAGTACCTTTACAGTCTAAAAGCTATTACAATATTCAATATATTACTCTCCATTTTTGTATTTTCATTGTGTGTGTGTGTGTGTGTGTGTGTGTGTGTGTGTGTGTGTGTGTGTGTGTGTGTGTGTGTGTGTGTGTGTACGTGTGTGTGTGTGTGTGTGTGTGTGTGTGTGTGTGTGTGTGTGTGTGTGTGTGTGTGTGTGTGTCCGGGTTTGAATTAATTTATTTCTACGAGATTATTTTCGAGATCTCGCGGTCGTTGAGATCAACTGTTCTTCCAACCATTTTGTATTAGTCAACTTTTAGGAGTTTTAAAGATTTTTTCTTGTATAAGTAATTTCCTTGATAGTTGAAAACAATGTCGAAGTATTGTAAATGGCGTGCATTTCTATTGGTTAGTTAATTGCGAGTTAAGTTTCAAAACGTGTGCGCGTGTATGTGTGTGTGGAATTTTTTTTTTTTTTTTTTTTTTTCCAAATTTTTTATGGACAAGTTGGTCAAATACTTCTAAATATCGCAATTACTTTGTTGATTGATTAACGGATTCAAATTTATTATCCTCAATGTCATTGTTCCCAAGCATAGAAGTTAGCTAAAGCTTCTCTAATAGATCTTACAATGTGTTCATCAAACTATTCAGGCTACATTAGCAGTTATATTTTAGACTGTTTATTTGATAGTGATCACTATGCCTCATCGAGAATTCAATAACATGGCGAGGAAACATGTAATCATTCATCTGATTCCGAAACCTTGCAAAGATTAAACTAAAATATCTTCTTACTGACCAATAGCTTTCATATGGGACTTTTTGAAAAAATTCGAAATAACTTTAGCCGGGCGTATCTCTTACTTTCTAACTATAAAATGAAAACTCTCACATGATTATGGATTTTCTCTGTTTATAGACAGTAGTACCTCTACATATATTATACATAAAGCTATAGAAAACGTTAAACAGCAAAAGAAATTTTTCGTGAGAATTCGCTTGGACATCAAGAGCGCATACAATTTAATGAATTTAGATGGTCTTATTTACAAATGTCTTCAACTAGGTATCACAGGAAAATTGGAGCTATGTATATACAGTTTTATACCAGATAGATCATTTCAAATACATTGGAGAGGTTATCTTTCATCGAGGAAAATAGTTTTGAAGGAGATACTCAGCGTAATGTTCTCTACCCTTATTATTCACAACCTACACGTATGATTTCTAAGAAATAATTGAAACAGGAGTTGAGGGAACAGGGTAATGTTCTCTACCCCTATTATTCACAATGTATGATTTCTAAGAAACATTTGAAACTGGAGTTGAGTGCTCAGTATCTGCTAATGACATTTTTATTTACCTCTCTCTCTCTCTCTCTCTCTCTCTCTCTCTCTCTCTCTCTCACACACACACACACACACACACACACACACACTTACACACACATTTTCCATCGATTCTATACATAAAAAATTGCAAAATACTTTAGATAGTCACAATATGATACGAATACTAAAATTTAACCTTAAGCCCTGACAAAAGTATAATAGCAGAACTTTCAAATAAAAGAATTCAAACATATCCTAATATTATGTTGGCTGGGTACCCACTCCCATGGCCATCCTCCATTAAATATTTGGGAGTGTATTTTTCTACACGGAAACAAAATATATCTATAATGAATCAAATGAAAAAGGAATCGTTAAGAAAAATTAATATTCTTAAAGATACGATATGTAAGCATTACGATCCAAGAGCTGAAGGTTTAATTAAATTAACCAATAATAGCATTTGCAGTACCTTTTATTATACCTGTCATATCATAAAAATGCTCTGATAAGCAGCACTAACTTTCAATACAATACAAACCAAAGCTCTCAGAATTGCGTTGGCTCTTTCACAATGGACACCAAACATTATGCTCTTAAGTGGCCGCAGTAGCCTAGTGGTCATGGTTTCGGATTCGTGGCCGGCGGTTTTCGTTCGATCCTTGGCCGCCAAAGACCCGCCGCGGATGATGCACGTTAAATTTGTAGGGGCCCAGAGTCCTCCTGTTTGCGTGGTGTGGATGTTAGGTGAGGGGGATGCCAGCTCAGGTGTCGTCTTCGTCACTTGACCGTGGTTCAAAATTACGAGGTCCGTCGTCAATAGCCCTCGTGTTGCATCTGGTGCGACGTTAATAAAAACTAAACTAATTGTGCTCTTAAAATTAACTAAACATGGAACTCTCTCGTAGAAAATAAGATGGATGGCAAATAAATTTTCATATCTCAAATATCAAACGGTAACTTTTCTCTATGCACCTTAATAGCCCTAAAATAATAAATCTGAAAAACTTAGAAGAAAGCAAAAACAACATGAATGTTTTTCATATTTTTAACATTAATCCAGAAAAATTATATCATTCTACAGATTGATAAATGTCATTAATCTTCCAAATGAAATTTATACAGATGATTTTGGAAGATTAATGACACAGTTTCACAGATTTTTTCCTAACAGCCGCGGATGCGTCAAAAGACTAAAATGTAACATCTGCAGCAGGTATCACGAAAAATGCCTCTTTCGTTTATAAAGTAAATCATATTAATTTTATATTTACAATAGAAGCACTAGCCATATGCCAAGCTCTAAAAGATTTAACTGAATTAAACAAAAATCTGTTAATTATGTGTGACTACTATTCTGTGCTATCTGCTCTAAAAAATTACAATATTTATTAAATCACTAATAAAACACTGGTAAAAAAACGAGTTTTTTAAACACGGGTTTTCTTTCAAACTTCACACTTTGCGTAACATAATGTTTATACCTTAAATTTTAAGTAACATTCGCCTGTCTTGGAGATGGGGAGCAATGTTACGAACATGAGTTAATGCTTCCCTACAACGCTTCTCTTTTAAGGAAAAGATGGATTTTCAGAGATCTCACCAGTTAACAAAATAGAGTTCAAGCAATGACCCCTTCATCTTGGAGACGTATTTGGCACTCATTTGGCGACATGGCAAGGAACTTGGCGAAAAATTTAATTCTTCAAATAATTAGTTTAAATCAATTAACTTTTATTAATTATAATTAAATTATCATATTGTCATCCAAAACAATCTTATATAGAAAATTTCTGCACAATTGAGAACTTTAAAATGTGAGAAAAAAGCTTTTAAAATTTTGACCCAGACATAAAACGTGAATAGAAGAAAACCCATGAATAAAAATCATTCATAGAAACCAAACAAGATACTGACACAATTGAAATTTCATAAATAGACGATACCGCTTTGGATTCCAGGGCACTCGGGTTGAACGGTTGGACAGTTTCAGAAAGTCGATAATGGAGTCAATGAATAGATTGCCCAGACATCGACTAGATTGCCCCAGAAGACATCAATATCAATATTTTGAATGACAGAAGGAAAAGAACCAATGAAATTTTTTACTCAAGTAAAAATTTCGAAATTTTAAGAAACATCCCATCTGTAGACATAATATCCATTCGGATAGGAAACAGAAGAAAAGAAACATTAAGCACTCTAATCATCAACTAAATAATCATAACTTCTGGACTTTTGCACAGATTCAATTTAAATGATAATGCAAAGAGTAGTATCTATAACCGTACCATTTCGATTTAGCTTTTAATTCATACAATCATACTCTCATTAAATCTGACAAATTAGCTTTTACCTATGTCGCAGACTTATAGGGATAATCCTTATTGGACTATTTGTCTGCCACTGAAGTCCCTGAAAAATCCCTTCATCCAAAAACTACATGATTACTATTTGATTTGAAGAAAATTCCTGCTTATAGATTCGAAGCAAGATAAAATTCATTCTCTTTCGCCTTGGACATGAAGGCCAAAACTATACCTCTGGTCTCAAATGTATAAACTGTAACTCACAGTTTTCTAATGACATTCATCGTCTAGTAAAATTGTAAAATTGCTTCTTTCTTTCATTCAAAAGGAATAAATAGACTTGATACGGAAATGGTCCTTTTTTCTAGTCATTCTAGCAGTGACTTCTAATGCCTTTTTAACTCGTTTAAGTGTGTGTGTGTGTGTGTGTGTACGCACACCACTTTCGTAATATAAGAATCACCCTTTTTACGTATCAAGTAATATTTAAAAGAATTCCCCCCTTCTTGCTCAAAGGCACATAAGTTTAACACTCTGGAAGGAATAAATTTCCATTTAATGGTTTTCCCGTCGTCAATAGCCCTCGTGTAATTTTAGATTTACATTGATTTGAACCTATCGATAATTTCGTGAAAACTGGGTTTTTTTTTTTTTTTTTTTTTTTTTCTTCTTCTTCTTCTTCTTTTTCAAATCTGTTATAAGTGTATTATCCGCTAGATATAAATTTAAAACATTTCTTTTGTTAATTTATTCAGGTTGCTGAATAACGCCAACGTTACGCTCTTCTGATAAAAAGAGAAATAAGAATTTTTTTAAAAAAAAACACTTAACATGATTCAGTTGTTTTGGATCGTAGTATGCATTCTTCTATGGATATTTTTCTTGACCATTGCCCTGCCCATCACTATCACTCTTCAGCTCAGCCAGACGTTCAGAGCTTTCTTTTTTCCGTATGCCTACTTGTACTTGATCTTTCCACTTCTCGAATCTCAGGCAGTTTCCGTCCGCAAGAAGACCTTCGAGCTCCTCAAGGATAGTTTGGTGGGCAGGGACCACTCGAAACCACTGGAAGCTCTGGAGATTGGCATCGGAGGAGGCGCTAATCTCCACCATTATCCCGACAACTGTAATCTCACTGTTCTGGATAAGAACAAGTTTTTCGAACCTCATTTCAAGCAAAACGCAAAGAATTATCCTCACATTAACTACAAGAAGACTGTGATTCAGCCTGCTGAGAACATGACGGAAATACAGGATAATTCCATGGACATTGTGGTCACTACATACTTTCTCTGTTCCTGCGATAACTCCGATGAGGTACTGAAAGAAATTATTCGGGTCCTGAAACCTGTGAGTATGAATTATTACGTTCTTAACCTCCAACTCTTGAGATGAAAAGTTTGTCACGTAGTTTATGTATACTTACGAATTAATATTAAAAAAAGTAATAAAAACATCTAATGAAATATGAAGCAGAAGGGAACAATTCTTTTGTTCCCAAACTCGATTAAATCAATTAAACTACAGACTCAAATCCTGTTGTATAGATGTGCTGATTCACGTTAAATCTGTCGGGGTTCAAAGTTCTCATGGGAGCGTATTATGGGTATATGGTGTGAGTTCCTACTCAGATGTCGATCTCGTCAACCGATCGTGATTCAGAATTAAGAGACAGCTGCTGTTAGTGGATCTTTATATCATATAATAAATAGCAAAAAATATTTTGACATACAATAACAAGTGCGTCATTTATATCTGTCGAACCTAAAATTTCTCCTGTTGATGGAGTGGGGATGGGGTGAGTATCATACCAGCTCAGGAGTCAACCAAGTTACTTGTCCGCGGTTTAGAATAACAGGAAATATTAGTTGTACATAAGTTACACCCACTTTGGAGTAGAAATTGCTGTCAAAAAGCGTTCAATAAACAAAACAAATTGCAATTTTCGTTCGAAAATCTGTAAAGAAATTTAACAACATTTTATAAAATCTTATTTTCATTAAATATATGCGTACTTTTTACAGCAATAAACAAAAGGTTTTATTAATGAGATCAATTCAACTGTAATAGCGATTCAATAAAGTTTAGAAAGCTATTTTTGGCTGTATTCTTGCAAAGTATTTCAGTCATTCTGCTGAATAACATTACACTGCAGTTCCAATTGTGTTGTACGAAAATTGTTGCATTAGGGATAATGCAACAATTTTCGTACAACACATTTGAAAATTTTCTTCTAATAAAAATATTCAGCTTGACGTGAAATTTGTTAGAATTAATAATTTTTTTTTTTTGTTTATATCAATAGTTTATTTTAAATGATAATCATATTTATTTCAAAGCCCATTTTTATCGTTCGAATGTTCTAAAATATGTGACTTATTTTTAAATCCTTCGATTTTCTTTTCATTAACTCTACAATTGACGTTTTAATTGATTGATTGATTATTATCATCACACTTAGAACCAATACAAGGGCTATTGGAGAATTTCCAACAATTTTGAACCGTGGGCAAGTGATAAGGGCAATACCTGAGCTGGTACCTCTCTCCTTCCATACCACGCCAACGAGAGGACTTGGGACCTCAACAGATTTAACGTGCATGAGCTCCACTACACGGTGGTGTTTAAGACTATGGAACTCGAACCCACAACTTGACAGAAACGTTGATGTTTCCCAAAGACTTTAGTTGGGTTTTGAAATAATTCTATGAAATTCGAGACATCCAGTGAGAGCTGGTACAGGACGTTATATAAGCCGAAAATTGTTTATCAGTTATATAAGAGAAACTTACAGCAGATGCAAATGTGGATGAAATATCAACAAGACTTTTTAAACAGCAGCTGACAAGTTTTAAATATTTTCTCGTAGTGACCTAGCACATTTGACTTAGAGCAACATTTTTCACTCCGCGTACCCTCAGCTGGATTGGTATCTTAATCTTAACCAAAAATCCTTCAGTTATCTCCATCCCCCCCACACACACATGCCCAAAATTTGTTTCATCTATAGCAGATTCTGAAAATGCCACCCAAAAATGTTATGTCGAATTTAATTAAATGATGTACTTTTTCATTGCATAATTTTTTTTAATCAAGCAAATAAGTTAACACAAAAATTAGGAAAAAAAATAATAATAAAGGGATATCTGGGACTGCATTGACTTACAAAATTTTCAAAAATTGGCTCAAAAGAGGATAACAACAATTTCATATACGGAGCTGCGTTTAAGTTGTTTCTGTACTTATTTTGTTATGTAAATATACGAAAAAACACCCATTAGACCTGCTCTGTGCTAACAAACTGCAACAAATATATTATTGCTTCTTCGGGCAGCTCATTGCGTTAGTCTCGCCGACGAGCGCCCAAATTTTTCTAGGTTCACCATTCCGCCACTGAAAAGCTTCTTAGGAGTTGTAACTGATTCGAGCTTCAGCAATTTCTTTTTTTCAAGAATCGATAACGTTACAACTGACATTATTAATAAAAACCTCTACCTGTGTGCATGTTTTTATGTTTTTTTAATGTTTTAAAATCATTTTGTCCTCTTTTTAGCTGTGTGGCCGGCCATAAGCATTTTCTTTTCGCATACCCCTTGACGGCCTCTCATGTACTTTTTGAGATGCCGCGTACCACTCGTTGAGAGTCACTGACCTAGAGGCTCAAAATTGCGTGGTTATATATATATATATGTGTGTTTTCTTCTTTATTTTAATGATTTGATTTTTAATTTTTATTCAGTAACGTGAAAAAAGCCGTTCCATTTATAAAGTACTCCAAATTTTAAAAACGATTCATGATAAATGTATATACATATTAAAACGGCACAAACCTATTTTAAAACTTTTACTTTTTCTGTGTGAAACCATGTTCCAAGTTTGGGTCCTGCTTCATGACATCAGGTGCAGACAGACTTAAATGGAAATGGGTCTCATTATCCTCTTATAGTGTGGTAGTCTACATAAAGTTTCTAGTGCAGTGTATTTCAAACCAAACCAATTGCTGCTGATTATTAATTGCTCCCTATATTTCAGGAAGGGAAGTACGTCTGCATGGAGCACGACAGCTTTCCTGAAAATACCATTGGTCTGTACGTGCAAAGGTTTCTCTCCCCCCTCACATACCTGTATGCGAACGGTTGTAACCCTTGCACACAACCTGCCAAAGTAATCAAGAGGGCGGGTTTTTCCCAGGTCATATGCAAGGAATGTATTCTCACTCACTGGACGATATATCCCATCAAACATCATCTCGTAGCGTTAGCTACCAAGTAAATCATTGTGTTTTAAGAAACAAGCTAAAAGAAAATCAGTTCTGAACCACAGTTAAAAGTTTACCTAAGGACTATAATACTATATTTAACACTTAAGCCTTAGTTAAAGTCTAGTATACTTACAGTTTATTTAACACTTAAGGTCTAGCACACTTAAGGTGTATTTAACCTTAAATTTTATTAACTCTATTAAATCTTACTTAAAGTCTATTTAGTACGTCAAGTGCCACTACAGTCCGTAAGGACTGCTGTTAACTTTTTTTACCAGGCCGCAATGGTATTAGGGACCGTTATGAATCTAAAGTATTTTTCTTAATAAGTACCCCAAAGAACCAACATGTTTAATAAGGTAGTTGGACCACTTCAGGGTAACGGAATGGTATGGTAAAGCGAACATACAAATCAGTCTGATCAGTCATGATTTGTAAAGACTTTGTCGTTAAGACAAAAAATTCGCCCAGAGATCCTGCGATTAATGCCACAGCTATTTGTGGAATGACATCTGTGTCTACGTCAAATGTAACCTGTTAGTGATAACCAACTGGATCGTGTCACATTCTCAGTATTATATTCTTCCACAAAAACTTCATTCGTCTCATTTTCTGGAATGTCATCTAAATAGGAAGGAGTTAATTGACCTACTCTTTTTTTGAACTACTAAGTGAACTGTCGGTATGTGATGTTCATCCGTTCAATTCGAGTTATTTATATCTCCATATATTTCTTCATAATTTAAGGCTATGAGTAATTAAAGTTTTGAAGAACTGATTGCCCTAGTTTTGGTGATTTATCTATGACATTTGTGCCTGATGCACCTGTATCGGGTGATAAATTCTCAGTGTCCGAGACAAAAATCTGTGTTGTCATTTTCGTTGACTCAGAATTTCAGATAATGTCCAAAAAACAAGATGAATAATTGTTAAATTTATCCTTGGCCTGGTAAAACCATTTTCAGTATTAGTATTTTTTCTACTTAAATATTTCTTAAAGTTCTATTATCTAAATATATTTTGTACGCTTAATTTAGTATTTTATTATTTAGGTTTGCATATTTTTGAATTAAATTTTTTTTTTATCCTTTATCTCTTTATATGTGTAATTGTACAATAAAACTTATTTCAAAAACAGATCAGGAAGCGATCTCAATAATTATAAATTAAAGCAATATGTAAGAAATCATTCCTGTACCACTGAGAAAAAAGATATGTACCAATTCATAAAAATAAACAGATAAATCTTTGTAAACAGTAAAAAATGAATATAAATAAATATTTATATTTCAGTGTAAAAGAAAAACATTATATGCTACAGAAAATTCCAAAAGAAAATAAATTAAACGAAAAAATAAATTGACAACTAGCAGAAAATTATCAAAAAAAGATGTAGTTATTGAGCATATATATATATATATATATATTTATATGGAATATTTTTACTGTGTTGACAAAGAATTTTAGAAATGAATCGGAGGATGGGAAAGAGTTTTAAACATTGGGAATGAGAATGCTTTTTCTGTTTTTAGTTTATTACGCAAGCTATTTTAAAAATAAAGAAGCTTTTCAGATTTAAAAAAAAAAGCGAACGATGTTTCAATAAATTGTTAATTTCGATAAACAAAACTTAAAATAATCAATTACTTATTTTGCAAAATCCTTGAGGAATTTAAATGTATATTTTCAATCTTGTAGACGAATTTTCTCTTTTTTTTTTTTTTTTTTGTATACACACAAATAGCGAACTTATTTATTTGAACAAATATTTCTTTTACATGAAAAATTTCTCTTGTTTGCATTAAAATATGTTCATCTTTTACCGTAATAAAAAGATTTTAGTAATGAGTTTAAATGAAACATATTCATTTAGTTTTCGAACAATGCATTGAAAACTATTCTTCCAATAAAAATATTCATCTTAATGAGTAATTTATTATAATTAATAAATCCTTCGTTTTTATCAACAGATAATTTTGAATTACAATCATATTCACTTCAAATGTCATGTTATTATCTGAATGTTCTAAAATATAAGCCCTATTTTAAAAATTTCAATTTTTTTTAATTAACTGTACATGGGATGCTTTCTGAAAAGATTATAATTTTCATTGGTAATAATTCTTGAAACCTCGAGACATCCATTGAGAGACAGAAAAGGATTTTATATCAGCCGAAATTTGTTTGCAAATTATAATAGGAGAACGGAGGGTATTTGCATATATTTTAAACGATTTGCAATCGATGATTTAAAAAATGCATAGATGATGTGAAAATATCCGGCAACACCATTTTTGGAATTATAAATATCGTCCGACACTTTCAAATTCATTTTTAATTCAAAATGGAGGATGTATTGAAACCATGGATTGAAGTACATATTTTTACTCTTTCTGAGAAAAAATATTCTTATTTTATAAGTAAAAAAGGTCGTGAAACGCATGATATTGCAATTTCTAAGCATAAAATAAGCAACACTATTAATCGGAAAGGAAAAAGTCACCAATCATTACTTCTATAGAAAAAGAAGACACCAAAAGGTAGGTAATATTTCGAGTGTTTCTAAAGGGAAGTCAATGTTGTAACAAGAGTAAATTCACCCCAACGTCGAAATCAATTGCAAACCTTTTTAGCACCAATGAACCAAATTTTAAACCAAGATTTACAACTTAAAAAAGCTAAACATTATAACATTCAGCGTCTTTTTCCGAGATTTGTGGCTCAAAGCGAAACATTTTGTAACGTCCTGTATGAAAATCATTTACTATGAAATAAATGAAAATGCATTGTTACCTTTGATGAAGTATGGGCTTACCTAAATTATTGAAACAAAAAAGGATGTATTTACTATCGAAAACGTTTTGAAAAGATATCCATGCCTGGTTTCGAGAATGCAAAGCTTTTATGATAATCTCTCTCTCACATACAAACTTGCGCGCGCGCAAACAGGTCTCTGTTACATTATTATTATGTGGTCGTTCAACTTTCAAAGCTAAGAAGAGTCCACTCAATTAATAAACAGGTTCTTTTGGGGTAAATCTTAATTTCATTTTTAGACGATCCCTAGGTAGCCGATTTCAATCAAACATGATTACAATTAAGAACAATTTTCATCTTCAATGAAAAATATTAGATGCATGTATACTTTCGCCGCAGCCACTTTGGAGAACCGTTTTTCATTCCATGGCAAATAGTTGGTTGTCCCTGAGTAGCGACAGTGCTTTGAACCCTCGATCTGTCAATGTGCAGAAAACTCATCCTGTCGTCTTTGTTGGAGCCAAAAACAACCGAGCTAAAAAGTAATTCACTGTCGGGTCAGTTATTTAGGTGTTTTAATGTCTGCCATGACTGAAGAGAGCCGCCGTAGTATAATTTCTTAAGGCGTGTCTCTGAAACATTGTTTATTTATTTGGTAGCTAACTCTACGAGTTAACGTTTGGCGAGAGAAGTTGTCTATTGAGGGAGGATACATTCCTTGCATTTGTCCTTTGTATAAAAAAAAGGAGTCGACCATATATAGAATCAAGTGTGCACAATGTTTCTATTCAGTTCAATATAAATCTCTCTCTCTCTCTCTCACACACACACACACTTTCTCTCTCTCTCTCTTTCTCCATCTAAAGCTTTCTTGCAGGATACAAGCAAATGGTATTTTTTCCATAGGTGCTAAGTTTGCACTATGTAGAGGAAAATTAAGTGTTATCAAGTGAAGTTTCTATAATTTTTCTTTTTAAATGTCAATAGACTTGACATTTTCATTCGTTAAAAATGTAATAATTATTCGACGTGACACTGCAGTAGGTTCTTTGTAATTGCTTCTCGTACAAGAGACTAATTAAAAAATCATACTGAGAAATAAAGCGGCTTAAAAAGCTTAACGAAAAACCCTCTATAAATATCATAACGTGGTTGCTGTAAAAAATATATAAAACTCGCCTGTAGTTATTGAAAAAGTCTGTTTTTATCTAGTCTCAGTTTTATAAGTCTTCATTGTGCTATCAATGACAGAAGAACCTTTCGGAAAAGTATTTTGGGCAATGCTTGCTTTTACAAAATCAATGAATAGTGCTAATTTTCTCTTGAAAAGAGAAAATTAGCACTATTCATTGATTCATTCTCTTTTTTAGTATACCAAAGGCACTATAGTCCAAAGGTGAAACATCAAGTGACTTTGCAGAAATTTATTGAAAAGGTATGTAGGCAATATCGTATCAAATTAAAAAAGTTTTTGGCGATATATTCGGCGACATATTTGGTCACATAATATAGCCAAGTCATATGATTTGATGAAAAAATAGGTGCTTTTAAACAAGTCGGGAAAGTTCCTGAACGTATTTTGAGAATGTATATATATGAATCTTTGCGTGCATCAGTTAATACATGTATGCTATTGTATATCTCAAGCGATATTGTGATTACGTATTGCAGCTATTGCGCGAAATTTGAATTCGTGACTATAGCGTATTCATGTGTGTGTGTTAATTGCTTCCTGTTAAAAAGGAAATATATTGCATTTTCTGAAGAATTAAAAATCAGCGAAAATATGCTGATGCATAATCGATTTTAGAAAATTGATTTAGTTGAAAAGAATCACTTACAGTTGTACGTGTTTCACGTCTACTCAATTTACTGCGTAAAAACTCAAAGAACATTACAAGTAAATGACACAAGCGCAGTACAGATTAATTCTTTGCACAGCCTTGGCATCAAGTCAGATATTATTTGATTTTGTTTTCGTTCCTCAAAAGAGTACTACAAAGGTGACCAAAATTTTTACAATGAAAAGGAGGATGGAAAAATTTAAGAAAAAAGTACAGTGTAAGCAAATCAAACATTTTATAAATTCATATAAAAATACTCTAATTATGCTTACATCCCTTTCAATTATTTAATTAAACGAGTATTTTTCCATTGATTGAATATTTTTTGCCAATATATCATTTTCTAACAATATATTGGAAATTTCGGAGCAAGAAATATCCTTCATATTGAATTTTACGGTAAGTTCTGCAGTTAGAGTATCAACATTCAATCTTGATTTCTGACTTGTCCAATAGTCATTACCAATGGGAAAAAATCTTTCAACTGCTGCATTAATACCAGGGCATCACAACGAAAATTCAACAAGAATAACTAAATTTTCAAATTGAATATGTTTATTTTGAAATGAAAAAATATTTCCACCCATCATTTATCAATTTCAACATGTTGATTTTCCCTTTGTACTATTTTATCAGAATTTAAATATACATTCAATCTTCTAATTTCTTCAGACAATTGCCATTGATTTTAATATCGGACATTTCTTTCGGTAAAAACTCTGCACAATTTTCAATATCTGCCCAATTTACTTGCGATTATGTCAAAAAGACCCATTGAAAACTGTTATTTCCTGCAATATTTGTTTCAGACCATTCTTCGACATATTGGGAAGACGTTTGGAAAAATTCTGCACTTCTTTGGTGCACTTTTCCGTTCTGTCCGGATCTGATTCCTCCAAGTTTGAGTATTTTCTTTTTATAATTAAAAGAGTAAATTTTTCTTCATATCGTGATTTATATTGAAGGACAAAATCGTGCAAAATAAGGCTAATTTCTATAGGTGAAATATGCTCACATTCAATCTTTTGAATCGTTTTGTGGAAAATAGATGCCTGATTGTGTACAAAATACCTTAATATCTCCGATAATTCTTAAATGAAAAAAAGATTCAAGAATTTTTCGACATGTGTCTAAACTTTAAAAAAAGGAACGGAGAGGCTCAAATAATGGTAAAATACGCTCTATAGCAGGTGAGCTATAGAGCGTATTTAGAAAAAGTTAGAGTAATTTCAAAAGTTAGAGTGACCCACACATCTAACTTTTGAATATCCTAAAAGTTTTTTGTATTCAACATTTGCGTAACAGTTTAGCACGGCATTTCTGAATACAGCGATTAATAAATTAGTTTTAAAATATCGAAAAGGTACAAGAAGGAAGACATTTTTAAAGGAAGGACAGAACATACAAAAGGAGGACGATTTCACTTCACTCGAGGTCATGATTCTGAAAAAAATAAAATTACCGATAGTTATTGGAATTTTTAAAGGAAGAATTCCATAATATAAACGTACACATTTCCTTTTATCCAAAACAGAAATTAAGGTAAATTTCAGGAAAATAAATCGCATAAAATGTTTTTTCGAGGAAAAAAGGAAACAAATAACATTAACTGCAACTGTGTTCAATACGGTTGCTGAAAAACGTTGCGTTTTTTGTCATAAATTATGGAATTATGTACCTGATTATTGTAATAGTTTTGATTTAAATGAAAAGAAAAAAGTCATGAAGAAAGATTATAGTTTTTCTGTTTATTACAAAAGGTTTAATTTGAAATAAATTTGTCCCCGAAGGTAAAATGTTTGCATTGCAAAAGCAAAAAACATAAAAAGGGCTTGTGCGATAAAGGTGTTTCGTGAAATGAAGGAGCAAAACAGTGATTCCTCTCCTTGAAAACAAAACTAATTATAAAATTTGTGACGTTGGGCTATTCGCGATTTTCTCTTCACTTAACTTGGGGACTTATTAGTTATTTGAATTGCATAAAATTACAACTCCTTGTCAACCGATATGAAATGTGATTAGGTAAATTAGATGATTATAAGAAGTGTGTGGATTTAATTAGAAATTGTGATATATAAGGGATAATCAGATATATAGAAGGTAACGACAAGCTGATAGATATTGTAGGTTGGAATTCCTCCTCGTAATCAATCGTTTGTATTGAAAGTAGTTGAAATTGACTTCTGATAAGTATAATAAGAGTCGAATCTGTTATAATAGAGAATTATTTGAATCGGAACGAGTGATTTAGAAAGCTAAAACTTTATTACTTCAAGATAAACTAAGGTTAACTTATTTAAGGGATTCGAGAGAAAGCAATGTAGTGTAGAATTTTATAGATAATAAACTGTGTTGACTGTCTTCGAAGTGCCTCAAATTGGAACTCTGAACTAAAACTATTTAATTAGAATTTGAGATGGCTGTAGAGAAATAATGAAGGAAGGCCGTCACAAATTGTTCAGTACAATTCCGTCAGCACTTCATCCTTCATTGCCAATTGTCACTATGAGTAGAAATTTAAAATAAATTTCGATCAATAGGCAATATACAAAAAGACGATGACAATAAAAATCGGTATCAAAATCACGAGCCACGAAATTTCACTCTATTGGCAGCTTCTTTGGCGCACTTATGTTTATTTTTACTGTCACCAATCTAATTAATAGTACCACCTGTTCTTAGATTAATTGTAAAAGCCATAATAGTTGGATCTACGAGTAATAAAAATTGCTTGAGCGTCATCTCTGCAATGGCGGCTCAGAAAGAGCCTTTATCTGTAATCAAGTTTCTAAAAAATTGAAATAACCTATTTGGGAAAGGAAAATTGCAAAATTACGCGCATTGGTAGCGCTATTCCTGTAAAATCAGTTTGATCTAAGGTGTGTAATTATATTTGTGTATAATGTAAAAATGAAAGTAATTTTGTAACCACTGAAACTTAAGAATCGCCCAAAATTTGTGCTGTATTAATTGAAACTCCTATAAAAGAAATAAGCGAACAGATAAAATAATTAAATAATAATTTTTTTAATTGTGAGAATTTAGATTCGAGAAGAAACAATTTTCTAATAGAATCTGAAATATTTTGGAAGATATCTTTACAGGAAAAACCGAACGTTTGAATTCGTTTGTGTTGTTAACAGACATTTTTTTTTTATTTAGTTGAGCGATTCAAGGTTCAGTATATTGCAAACTTATTTTAATGTTAAATAGACATTGATAAATGTTTAAAATGATATTGTTAGGAAAGTCCTTGATCCTTCTGGGAATCCTTCTGGGAATGTTTGAGAATCAATAATGGGTCGCTTAAGAGAAATATTTCTGATAGTGATATTGTGACGTTGGACTATTCGCGATTTTCTTATCACTAACCTCGCAGACCTTTTGATAATATGAATCGCATACAATTACAATTCCTAGCCATACAAAATGAAACGTTATTACGTAAATTAGACGAAGACAAAAAGTGTTGTGAATTGAATTAAGGATAGTGACATATAAGGCGAAATATAATTTAAAAGAGAGATGGGAGATAGATGATAACATAGACTGATAGATAACAATAAATTAGATTGAATCATTGTAATTAATCCCTTAAAATAAAGGAATCCCTAGTTTAAATAATAAGAATTGAACTTGTTATACACAAGAATTGTGTGAATTGGAATGAGTGATTTGATCTGCTGAGGCTTTATTAAAGAACGTAAACTAGAGGTTTGACCGAGTTAAGAATGATTCGAGAAGGAGCGGTCTTGCATATTCTTTGATAGATTTAAAAAAATGTTTTATCTTTCTCTTGCGTGTCTTCGATCGTAGTTCTGAATTTATTGACAATTTAATTGGACTTTAAGACAGTAGACTGAAGAGTTAAATTACAACGGAAATACGTCACAAATTCTGTCAAAACATAAAGTCAATTTTGACTTTAAGTTTCTCAACTTTTTAAGATCAAAAACTATGAAGTTCATTTTTCTTGGAAATATGACTTTATGATAACTATTATAATTTAAGAAAGAGACTTGATTCATCAACTCAAAGATTTTTGAAAAATCACATTTTATAAGGTAGTTATCAACTTATAAGGTAATTATCAACTAATATAGAAGCTTAGCTATTGTAAAACTCGTAAATATGAAGAAATTAATAACTATGAGTAATCAATAAAGTGCAATAAAATCTCATGTAATTTAATATTCTCTCTTATATCCAGAAACTTGCAAAATGTCGAACGAATATTTGTATGTTGAGGACTTGTCATCTGGTGCATTTACTGAGTATGAAGCCTTTCAGAAATGTCAGGAAGTCAAATTTATGTTGAACGAAGCGATATAAAACTTAGAAAATGGGAAAATATTATTTCAGCTTTTGAAGAACGATGGAAAAATTCTGAATTTGATTTAAGTCCAACGAACGACCATAACAAAATGATAAAAATATTTCTCCAAGTTTTTGGGACTGGTTTAAGACCGCCACAAAAGTATGTATTTAAATTTGATTTTAACGACCTTATTCAATTTATTGAAAATTCACATAAACGAAACTAATTTTTATTCTATGTGTCAGACTTTTGGATCCTACCGGGTTCCTCTCACCTTTCACAGTAAAATTAAAAAAGATTTTCCAAGAACTGAGGAACGGGGCATTCACTAGGAGGAAGACTTGCCCAACGACATTGTCTGTCAATTGAATTCATGACGTTATAAGTTAGTCCATATTAATTGCATAACAATTCCTATAGAAATTACTTTGATATTTTTCAAAGTCACAGCGTGAAATCCATTCATATTCATTATACTAGGGATTCTAGTGAAAAGGCACATAAAACTGCATTTTAAGTAAGCTACAATTAAGCTAAATTGATAATGACGTTTGAGCAGGTGATATTTTCTGCCCCTCGGCGGGAGAGAATAGCTAACCTTGAGTGCCGGCGGCTTTTCAAACCTTCCATCTTTCGGTCCGATAAAAAAATTTCCCATCATTTTTTGCAATGCTCTTATCAATTAGGCTGCTTATTAATGCGCTTTAAGTTCTGTCGTCATTCTTGAAGAAAGCCGCCGCAGACTCCTCCTCCAGTATCATCCTGATAATACGAACTTTCTGAATGATTTTCAAAAGAATGCTGTTTTCTAGCCAAAACTGTAATTGATTCCAATATCCTCTCTGTTTATTGAGTTTTGTTTTGGACTGTTCTATTTGTCGTCATCGGCAGTATCTAGTCAGGATGCCGAGATTATCTGATGCTTGCATCATAGTCGTATATCACTTTTTAGGACTTATGTGTGGATCTCTTAGACACGCAGAAGTTTTTTTTGCATTGGCGGAGCATGCGATCAGTAATTCTATGCTGTGCTGTCATCAAGTATTCAAGTACTGGCTCACCACTTCGAAGCGTGCGATGTTTTCCTGCCGCTTCGGAGGAGTACATCTCTTGATCTTGAGAGCCAGCAGCTTTTCGAACCTTTAAACTCTGGGCCTGAAGAAACTTGTCCGGTTGCTTCTTTCAAAGCTGTTATCAACTAAACTAATAGGAATTCCCTTTCGGAGTTGATATTAAAGCATTTTAATTTCTATCATCGTTGTTGATGAGAGCATCTGGAACGTAACTAAAGTTACTTTCCTCGTATCTAAGAGCTAAATAGAACCTCTAAAAAACTGACAAAACCAAGACTAGAGCTCACTGCAGCATTAATATGTTCAAGATTAATTTCATATGTAAAAACTTTTTTTCAAGAATTGTATCCTGATATGAACTATTTTTGGACTGCTTTTCATGCATCACTCAGCGGGATAACATGTTCACCCTTGAAGTGGAAACGCTTCCGAGGTAGTTGACTGATCATAGTCGTGAGCTCGTGGGCGACGTTCTTTCCGTCGTTCTTGGGTTCAAATCCTGATGCCACTTTTGACCCGCCGTGTAGCGGGGTGATGCATGTTACATTTGCTCAAAATTACGAGGTTCGACGCCAGTAGCCTTTGCCTTGTTTCTAAGAGAGACGTTAATAAACAATTGATCAATCAAATTGAAATGAGAACAGTTTGTAACAGGGAACAAAGCTCGAACAATCCAAGTCCTTACTGAATCAGAAATTTAGCATATTTGCCCTGGTTAGTATAATCTAGCTGATCTCAATAGAAGAAATAGGAAAGTAATTGAAGTAATTAACTACATTCTCTGGTGGTCTGATCTCAGAGCGGATGCTCAGCGAAAATAATTCGCCTGTACATGAGGCTTACAAGATTACCAATAATGAAAATTTAGAAATACGTAAAGCTGAAATGTCCCTTTTCAATGTAGTGGAAGAAGAGGTTTATATAAAAAACAATTTGGATACTTATCAAAAATTATTAAAGTAAATGTTTGGATAAAACGATTCATGACTGATTTAAAAATGAAAACTAGGAAAAGAAATGATCCGTTAGATTCGAATTAATTTTCTGAAGCAGAAAATTACTGGCTGTCACAAGTCACTAGATAGAGATTCCCTTTTAGCAGATTTAAAAGTTTAACGGGGTTTTCATGAATACGAGTATTTCCCTTCGATTCACCTTTGGACATTTCTACTACGTTTTCGATTCGAGAGCCTCGAATGTTGATTACTAACTTTAATATATATACACTGAAGCTCTGTGAATGAGATTTATTAGGAGGTTGGGGTAGTTGGAAAATAGAAGTTGCAACGGTTTAATAAGAATTTTGCTCACCAGATAGTCATGCTAGAAACACTGAATAAATCTATCTTTTCAAATATCATTCTCCTCGTGCTTTAAAATCTCGCCCATTTTTTGGCCTTAATTCCTCCAAATTTGGCTTCAAGCACGGCACTTAAAATTTATTTCATTAATTAACCTTTCTCTATCATAAAAAAAACCTTTTTAAACCTAAAAAATAAAAAAAAAACTCTTAAAATCCTACGGAACATAGACAGAATAGAGTCGATTTTCGTCTCGGAACTGAAGTCCTACTCCCTTTAGCTCAGACCAATGAGGTAGGCGCTACGTTAGTTTACTTTCGTGGCGTCCAATCGCAATTCGGTCTATCATCTCTTTAAGGGGGTCACTTCACGCAAATCGGTCAAGAAATCGATTTTTCAATTTTTTTTGAAAAAGAAACTTCAAATCTTTCTGCGTCAATTGCAATTTAAATTTTTGTTCTAGCTAAATTAGAAGTATTTTAAATATTTTTTTTAAAAAGTTGTTTACATGTGTCAAGACCCAAAACAGCTGAATGCCACGCCCACTTTTAAACCAAAACTTATTATACATGCTTCTTTCCAGCCTTATCAAATTATTTTAAATTCATGAAACCAATTTTCATCGATCAGCAACTTGTTGAGGAAAGAATTGAAGTGAATAGTAATAGCAGTTTGCTTACATTTCAACGTTTGTTATCGAATGCAACGTGCTATTTTAGACTCGCCTAATGTAGACAATCTGTTCTTTTCGAAAACTTTTTTCATTTATATTTTTCATTATGTCTCGATTTAATGCTCAAACATTTAAGAAATAGAAGTTTGAGAGAGATGTTATTATATTAAATACAAGTTCTTTTGAAGTTATATAAGTTTCATATAAACAAAATGTTTATAAATATGGTAAGTATGCTGTTATGGTAAGTATCAACGTTAAGTAAGTGTGCTGGTAAGTATGAAGCTTTTTTTAAATTCTTCTGATCAATTTAAGGAAATAATTGACATCTCTCTGTTTTCTTATTGCTTAAAATTATGTATGTTATGCAAAAAATATAAAAAACATGGTATCCATATTATTCTTGGTCGTCAAATCCAAGGTTTGGCTACAGAACTATTTATATGTTGTGACAGTTGTGGTTTCGAACAGCCAGTCCATTATACTAGAGTCACTCAGACTTTAACTAATAAAGGATATACTAAAGTACATGAAGTTAATACGATATTTTCATATGATATGAGATCAATTGGCAAAGGGTATGCTGCTGCGAAAGGGTTTTGCAGAATGATGAATTTATCTCCTCCAACTAAGCGATTTTATGAGTTAACCCACGCATTAAATGATGCGACAGAGGAAGTCGCAAAAGCTTCTATGGTAATAGCTGCTAACATATAATATTTAAAAATGATGGAAGTCCAAATGTACTTGGGCTATTGATGGCACCTGGCAAAAGGAGGGCTTGTTTCACTAAATGGTGTCGTGACAACAGTTAGTGTCGAAACTGGAAAGATTGTTGATGCCGAAGTATTTTCCAGATATTCGTGCAATTTGAGGAATGGAAATGCACACAGAGAGAAGTATTTCGCAAATTACTTTGGAAATAGTGGAGAACTGGAAGTTGAAGGGGCATGGATCTTCAATCACTCAGAGTCATTGCACGAGCTGCGATATACTCAGTATTTCAGTCTTTGCCCCACTGGTGACGACAAGTGGTGTGCATATAATAGGTCCATAATTAAAGGAAAACAATACAAACACAAACATAACTTACCTGATGTTATTATAAATTGTATTAAGCAATAGTTAGAGATTTTTTATGTCCTGAACTACTTTCTAAATGCCTACATGGCAAAATTCAAATTTAAATAGCATCATCTGGTACATAATCCCAATAAATGTATATGTAGAATTAGGAACATTAAAAGCTGGAAAGTATGAAGCAATATCTCTATTTAATCAAGGATGTATTACAAAATTAAAAGTTTTAAGTTTATTAAATGTTCAACCTGGATTTTATACATGTCGAGCATTACAAGAAGCAGATCGTGTTCACATAAAGAAAGCAAAAAAGGCAGTTTTACAAAGAACCAATAAAGCTAGAACTAAAAACAGACTATTAAAATGTAGACAAGAAGATGATCTAGCAGATAACCCAAGCAATTCAAGCTTTGGTGTTGATATCTATTAGTGAATGGTAAGTTTGTACTTTAAATTGCATTATCTCAAAACTGTAAATTTCAACACAAAAGGAACATTTTTGAAAAACCTACTCATCTTATAGCTTTGAAATTTGGTGCATGTATTACTAGTACATAAAGAAATATTTTAATGAGAGCTTTTGTCAAAAAATGTTTTTAAAAAAATTTTAGAGGTTGAAATGTACACAAATTTTCTTTGTTTTTTAACTTTTCACGTGTTAAAACACATAATAATTTTTTTTAAAAAAAACTAATCAAAATTTCAAAAAAAGCTCTCATTAAAATAATAATAACTATTCAATAAATGAACACAAAAAAATTGGTAACTCTACAACCAGTCAATTTTTTAAAAATGTTCCTTAAAATTGGTCATTTTTAACATTACAGAGATAGGGAAAAGGCTGCGTGAAGTGACCCCCTTAACTTCACAATAATTCAGCAGTCCTCACTCTGCTGATATCCCAGGCTTTCTCTGCCTTGAACCTAAAATTTTTGATAATTACTTAACAATTAAGAAAAAAATAACCATTTCTGCTCTAAAATTTTTCATTTTTCTGATGAGAGGGTAAATTTTACTTTTAAATAGGTACCTCGTAATTGTTGGCCTTTCCCATTGTCGTCGTTGTTCTCAATGGATAGACTTTTAATATTGTTTATCAAGAAGCTTTTTAGGTTGTGTATTTCTATTTCTTTATAATTTAATGTTATAATTGTTTACTATTCTTTTATTAGTGGATATTCATTTGACAATTTATTAATCATACATGACTTTTCATAAGAAACAATTGAAACTATACAAATTGAAACTATAAATTCAATTTGCACCGTGTTGGATGCGAGGTATCACTAAAAATAGTTGGAGTTTTTAAATTCTCCCGTGCAAAGAACCAATACGAGTTTTTCAGCTAGTAAACAAAAAAATATTATTTGCCAATATCCCCTAGAATCATTGGTTTTTTTTTTTTTTTTTTTTTGATAGTTTTTAGTGACAATGACCTATAGTCTAGAAATATAATGAGAAGTAAATAAAAAAAAGTAAGCAAGGCGGTAAAAAACACAATGGTTCATTTTATAGTTTATTTTTGTACATAAATACAAAATATACAGTATGAAAAATAAAATAAAAATCAATGATGTACTGAAATAGAATTATCAGTCTCTGTTATAAAGCATTTTTCCTTCCATTGTTTTCAACTGAAAGTGAAAATAAAAACAGTTAATAACGGTTTCAATACATTGGAGATTACAACTTTCAGGTTAAACAAAAAGATGACATTGCTAGCAAGTATGACCTAACAATCTGTGAATTATTTACCTCATGATTTAATCCTGCTGATTTTAATAAACGCTATACAGAGCTGACCAAAAGTCACTTTGCATTTTTAATCGAATATAATTTTTAAAGCTTTACTGTATATTTCTGAATTAAGCTGATTCATGTATAAAAATATATGAATTTTATTTATTTATTTGTTAAAAAAATTCCAGAATTCAAGTCCCGTATATAAGCCGATATGAAAATTTTTTTTCTCTGGCGTTCGAACCTGAGGGCTTTGAGCCACAGCAGGTATTTTGTGGCATCAAGCTCGAACCTCTGACTCGACGAAAACCGCTGGCTGCGAATCCGCGACCCAATAGCCTGGGCTGTTCTTTCTTGGTTAAAGTCATTATGGGTGTTTTCAAATCAAATCAGAGTGAAGTAAAACTCCAGACGAGAGAGAGTTATAACTTTTTTGATAATCCTGTCTGAAGCTCCGTGTAGCCGGGGCTGATGCACGCTAAATCTATCGAGGCCCAAAGTCATCCTGTTGACGTGGTATGGAAGTTAGGAGAGGGGGGGCAGCTCAGGTGTCAGACTGTATTAATCGCTCATAAATAAGTTCAGAAAAAGTTTCTAAAATTCCTGGCTTATACACCGAAATATACGGTATATATACATTGTTAAAAATTATATGGAATAATTTTTAAATCATGTAAAAAAACAATCACTTAGTTGAGCATTCTTGTCCATTTCTCAAATACGGACTCTTTACTTCATATTTTTTTTCATAACTAATATTTCTCACTGCATCCTTCGAATTTCTTGTCTAATATTGGTCGTGAGCTAAGCTGTGGATTTTTATAGGTTTACAAATGAAAAAAACGATCGCTAAGGTAAATCCATAGAAAACAAAATCTACTGCAGTGAATGTATTTGCCGAGGAAAGTTTGAACTCGGGGAAATGTATGATTCTTCCCCTAAAAATTGCCATTAACGCTCGTTAAGATTTTCGTTGATGAGGTGTGGAAATTTGGAGAGGGAGGTGCCAGCTCAAGTGTCGTCTTCGTCACTTGACCAAGGTTGAAAATCATAAAATCCTCCTCCAATAGCCCTCATGTTGTTACTAAGTGCGACGTTAATAAGCAATCACGATCACATCATTCTGGCTGAATATGACACTGTCCATCTTACTGCCATTGCATTCCTCATGTGTTGTCTTCAACAAGGAGCAAAACATTATCAACATTGAAGGCCTAGAAGACGGTCTTCTAAGCGAAATCGGTTGACTATTGAATTAATATTTTAATATTGTTAAAATTACCAATAAAAGAGAAATATGCAATTATAGGATTCACTTCTCTCTCTCTCTCTCTTTTTGCTGAATTAGTAATTATGATTGTTTATTAACGTCACAGTGAGAGGCAACACGAGGTACGTTGGTGACGTACCTCATAATTCTGAATTTCGGTCAAGTAATGAGGACAACACCCGAGATCGCACCTCCCTCTCCAAACTTCCACACCAAGCCTACAAGAGGTCATGGAGTCTCCACAAATTTAACAAGCATCAGCCCCGCTACACGGAGAGTCTTCAGAGGCATCAGGCTCCAACCCACGATTCGACGAGAACCGCCGGCCGCGAGCTTTGATCATGTTATAACTATGGTCGCACCTGAGGATAACATTTGTTACTTCTGAGTGGCACCTGAAGGTAATAATTGTTACTCCTGTAAAAAAGATTATACATAAGAAAAAACATCACTAAATAATTCCTAATATGATTGTTTCTTACCTTTTTTTCACACACTTGTGTATCACTACAGTGAAAGCAATCATAAAGACAGCTGTCACAATGACTATGATAGCTGGCACCCACGATCTCTTATCTAAAAATAAATGATTAATGTAAAAGGTTATATAAGATTTGAAGATTTTTTTTTTATTTCAAAATATCTAGCTGCAATTGCTTAGATAAAGCCTTTTTAGAGTTGCTGTTAGGACATCATGAATGATTTTAATGTTTCTGACACACCAAGGTAAATTTATAATTTTTTTGACTGATCATCATATATTTGTAATGATTTTAGTCTTTTCATATTTGGTTTGTCTCTAAAACATTGATTCAATAAAGTACAAAAGGTGATTGAAAGTAATATGACTTTGTTTAAAAAAAAAACGGTTTTTTTAGATCATAAAGATTTACACTCTACTTTTGGGGAATAAACTGCTCGCGTGAATAAAAAAAATTATATTTATATTATTGTAATTAATTTTTATTTACGTTTTTTTTTATCCTTGTATTTAAGTTAGGGTATTTAAAGGACAATGGATCAAAAGAACAGGTTGAAGAACATATTTTTTAAAAAAAGACAAAAAGTAAAGAACTGTTCATCAAAAAGAACACTACTTCTTAGATAAATAAAAAAAAAGTTTATTTACATACACTCATGCCTCTTATTCCAGTATTAAAATTAGGGTTTTGCTAGAATAATTATTCAAAAGAATGAGTTAAAGAACAGCTTTAAAAAATCATAAGCAGAAAAGAACTGTTCATCAAATGGAGCACTGTTTCGATTAGAGCACTAATTCTATTCGCATTGGTATTAAATTTCATTTATAAATAAAGTCATCCAAAAAGTAACGAATAAATGAACTTCAACTAAACGAATCCAATGATGCACGACATAATTTTTAAAAAATTATTTCGTACGTGAAAGTAGTTTTTGGTATGATTAATTTTCATGGGATCCTAGGATGGCTAAGCATGAAAACAAAAAGACTAAGTCAGTTGTTAATGATAAGCGATCTACTAAAAGAAATAAGGGTATTTAGCAATGTATTACCGAAAGCTGGACCTATGCCAAAGCCGACAGAACTATTAAGTACCGAAACGTGATTGAATTCGGTTAACTGCGTTTTTTCATATGTGTTCTTTTCTTCGTCATTAAAGAGATTTACTGACGATTATAGGTTATTATAGGTATTGAGTTCGAAAAAGACCCTCTTACACTCAATGCAACGTGTATCTTGAGGACTGACGTCAATGCTGACGGGCTGGTAGCCTTCTTTGCACATGCACTTGTAGGTTCCAGGGAGGTTGAAGCAAATTATGTTTTCCCAGCTGGGACAAGTCCTAATATTATTCTCACACTCGTCGATATCTGTAAAAATATGTATCAATTTACAATACAAATAATATTTTGATCTATTATTAATAATAAAAAAAGTGACAGCTACTAAATCGTTGATTTTTAACATGCGCTATTTTGAGAAAATAACGTCAACAAAAATGCGTGAGCATAAAACAAAGGATACATGGTATAGGGTTTAAAAGATTGACATTACAATACATTACGAATATAATAAGTTCACATTTCGTCTGCTAAGGTATATTTACATTGATAAAGCAGACAATAGAGCAGATAAGATATTTTTAATTTAGTATTTTATTGTCTGCTTTTATTTTAATATCTGAACAGAATATTATTCTTTAATATAATAATTTATCGTTTGCTCTTATTTTAAAGTTTAATTTTATAATTCATTTTTATGGCAGAATCGCTTGTTCGTAGTTATTATTTTTGTCTTTAACCTTGTTAATTTTTTGTACTTTTAAATGTTTTGCTTGTGGAAAGAAAACTGCATTTAGAATTTGTAGAAAATGTTTTCATTTCTTGATAATAATTGCTTCTGTGGAACCTGGGGCTTGGAAGTACGCCTACTTTACGCTAATTAATATATAGTTCTATAATTATCATAATTCTAATTCTACTCTAACATTTTACATTAATTGGAGTGCGATTACAGGTGCAAACAAAACATTTAAATAGGAATCTTTATACTGTATCAAAGCTGTTAGAGAAGCTCAATTACTAACGTAATGTGTTCATAAAATTAATACCGCATAGTATTGAAAGTAGGCATGTAAGGTAACTCCAAACTAGTACGGCAGGGACATCGTCATGCGTAGAAACGAAATTCGATAGTTATCTTGAGGTTCAGACAAAAGTAATTCGAGATGACAGATAGTACAGAGAGAAAGCAGGTGAACTGAATATTGCTAGCACGAACCATTTAACAAGAAAAATTAAGTAAAATTATTGTTGGCTGAATATAATCGAACAATCCGGAGTCAGAATTTTACCCCAGGATCATCACCTAATTTCAGTGTGCAAAATCAAAGTTGTAAAGACTGTCATGTCTTCACGCAACAAATTAAGCAACCTGGAATTGGTAGAGTCGCCTTCAAAATGCTAAAAGTATCTACCACTCCTTCAAGAAGAAATGATACGGGGCTAGAGGGGGGAAAAAGCCGGTTCTTCCAGCAAGTGCAACTCCTTTTGTATCGAAGATTTTGTTGATAGGGCCCTCAATATTTCAATTGACAATATTCGAAAAATGATTACCTATTTTTTTAAAAAATTCTTTTCAATCTTTCGACGACTTGCACTTCGGAGAAGAAAGTATTCACGAAGGCGGAACTTTTTATTATCTTGCTTTCTCGTATTTTAGTCAATGATCGACGGTTCTGAGTGCTGTCTGACAACAGGGTGAAAGGGCGAGTTGGTCACTTTCTGGGCAAAGGGAATGTTTGAAGTGCAGAGAGTAATATAACCAATAATATAATAGCCTCTAATAACCAATTATTCTCCCTTTTGGGGGGAAAGCTCTTTCTGAAAATCGAATTACAGTTCCCTTTACGAACTTCAATGTAAGAAATTTTCAGAAATGTGTTATAAAAATAGGTGGCGTATTCTTGCATACAATTTCCTTGTATCTTCCGTAGTATCATGATTCATTCACTAAATTAAACTATTTGTATGCAATAATCCTTAAAAGCTATTATAATTATTTCACTAAACAATCTTTTTAATTTGATTATATATATATATATATATATATATATTTTTTTTTTTTTATTTATATTTTTTTTTATTTTTTTTTATTTTTTTATATATTTTTATAACGGTTAATGTTACATAATTATTTTTAGCAGGATGACCGACATTACGTTTTTTTTTTTACATTTCTTTCATTACCGTTGCACTCTCCCTTTTCATAGCACAGATATGTCGAACCTGGATTTGGAAATAATCAATAGATCGTTCATTTATATCGAATGAAACTTGCATTTTTTCTCTCTACTTCTACTAAGTTATTATTTTTTCCTTCTAGTAGAAATGTGGAGTCTTGCAACTTCACCACCATGCAAACTAGCCAGCAACTGAGAGGACACAGACCAATCGAGTGTGAAAAAACAGATACACGCAAGCGAATTCTAGAGTCCATCTCATCTTATATTTAAATATCAGCTTCAACACTGGCTTTGGGATAAAAGCCTTTGTTGTTCTCTATATCCCATAAAACAAAACAAAAAAACTTAAATTCCCCTTTGCTCCTTCAGCTGTCATATTGTCAGCGGTTTCTTTCGCTCATTTCAATTTATTTTAAACATTGTTGCATCAATTGATTATTGTTATTTCGTTGAGTTTCCTGGCTGTTTAATTTCCACTTTCGGGCACATATTGTAGAGGCTTGTTTTTTCCGCATCTCTCAAACTGAGACTTTTGAATATATTGTTTATGAAAGAATAACTGTTGTGTGTGGAGAGGGGATTTATACTTTGCTTCATAGAGTTCATTATTCGAACCCTGGACATTTTGAATCTAATCAAATAACCAGACAATCTCTACAAAAGAGTAAATTTCAGATATTTCTCAGTTATACATTGCAAACGACAAATGTGTATTGTTAAAAAAAAATGCGATCGTAGAAAACTGATAGGCGTCGAAACGAATGATAAGATAGAGGATATTTTCAACGTGTATGAAGGAAGAAAAAAAATCAAGCTACAGTTTGAAAATTGTACCTTCACAGGCTTCATATTGTTCTACCTCTGTTCTGCGTCCCTCCATTCCTTGGTACCCTTTTTCACACTCGCATGTGAAACTTCCTTGGTTGTTGACACAAATCGCTGAATAATGACACGGACTCGACTGGCACTCGTTGATATCTGGAAAATAAATTTTCATCAATCATGAAATCATTTGAATACCTCTTGGATTACGAGTAGAAGGACTCTAAACGTGCTCTTTTATAACGGGAAGAAGGTGGACAAGTCGTTATTGAAATGTTTGAATTCTAAATGGGAACATTTGACAATTACGGCTCTAGAAATGTTTGATATCGTGGGAAAATATATATCAATGTCAACTGGACTAAAAACATTGAAAATATCCAATTAAAAGACTACTTATTTTATATATTGATAATCAATTGTACTTTACGAAAACTAGGAAGTTATAATTGATTCTTATAAGAAAATAAAAAACTGGGAGTAAAAATTAATTTAGGTTTATATTTAAAATAAAATAAGGTTTTAATTCATTTTAATTCATGTCATAACATTAATCAAACACAATTTTTGAAAAAATCATTCTAACATTATCGTCAAGTTTGAATAAGAAATAAATTAATTTGTACGTCTCATAAGCCTTTTGCATTTTATTCCTGTTTTCTCGATTTTAATTAAACCTTAAGTTTCCCGACACATTTTCTCAACTCATCCCGAAACATTGCAGACGGTATTAAGGCCTTCCGTCTGTCGATCATTTTGATTTAGTTAATGGAATGTTAGTCCTGTGGAATTTCTACATTCCTCTAAAATTCTAAATTATTTTACGTATTTGAACGTAAAAAAAAGTGCATTTTCGAAAGAGCAAATAACATGGATAATTTCTGCGGAATTACATTTCTTTCCTCCAATCTTTAAAAATATTTTTTTTTCTGTATTGAAATTCATTTGTGGGGTTTTCGGTCTTTAAAATTATTTTAAAACATTTTCAAAAATTGAGGTGAAAATATATTTCCGCAGAAACCTTCAATATTTTTTGCTCTTTTGGGTGCACTGATTGCATTTAAATTGATAAAGTAATATAAATTTGAAGAAGAAAATAGAAATTCCATGAAATTAACAATACATTCACAAAATCAAAATGCCCCGTAGACAGGAACCTTTAAGATCATTTTCATCTACTTGAGAACAAATAGATGAAAATGATCTAACGAAATCTTAAAATATAATTGATTGTGACACCTGTGTTTTTGAGTAAAAAAAGCAATTAACCTCTTTAAAATATTGTAAATGTTCATTTTATTTTATTTTTGTTGTATGGCAACAGTTATTTTGTTTCTCTTCAGATATATTAAACTTAATAAACTAACATTTGCTATGATTTTATTATTTGAGCAAAATATTATCTGCAACTTTAATAATATATTTTCTACTTTAATATTCTATTGTTTGCTTTAATTTTTTTACATCGCGGAATAATTTGCTTTGTTTCATTTTGTTGTTAAGATTAGCATTGTTTTTGCACTTTAGAATGCTTGTAATATTGAAGAATTATTTTAAGAATAAAAAATAAAATTGAGGGAGAGAGAGACTGGTAGCTGTCTATTGCAGTGTTTTTGAATCTCAAAAAATGAAAAAACTATGCGGAAATATATTCAGAAGTTAATATGAAACTATTTTAGGAATATTTGTAGTCATAATTATAATATATTAAGTATTTAGAATATTTTAGGAGTTTTTCATCAAAACTACTTCGTTTGGATTTGAGTTTGGGAACTCATTTGTAAATAATCTCCTTCGTAATCATAATTTTATATATGGTCTGAATTATTTTATGAATTTTTAATTAAAAAATACTTCGTTTGAATTTGTAATTTGGATATTCATTTACAAATTTCCTTAGGGGAAAGTCAAGGAATTCAGTGATTTTCTTTTATAAGGCTTAGCAATTATATCTAAAAAGTTATCTGGATCAATAACAACAGCTCTTGATATATAAACATTAAGTACTAGATGTCCTTGTATAATTATGTAACAGTTGAGAAATGAATTTCTTGTAAATTATACTCCCTCTCCCCCATATTTACATAATATTGAAAGATAATAACTTACCTACACACCGCCCAAAATGGTCTTTATACCCTTTAGGACATTCACACGACTTAACACCATTCTTAATGGAACATGTGGTACCAGGAATTCCACAATCGCAAGCTGCAAAAGAATGAATCGAAAGAAAAACACATTGTATTGAATGTACTGAAATATGTATAGTTCATAAACACACGAGACCAACGAATGCGTATTTTGTATATCAAAAATAAAAATTTCTTTAAGTAACTTTTGGAAACTAATCAAGAAACTATTACTATAATTCCACATCATAATTAAAGCTTTTTGACTCAAGAGTTGCTGCTTGTTTTCCGATTTCGAAATGAAAAACAATTTTCTTTAAAAAATAAAAATGCCATTTGCCTTTCAAAATAAACAGTCTTTTCTAGAACAGTGATACCCAACAGGGTGATACCACACACCCGTAAGTGTTCAAGAGATTAAAAGAAGATTTTGTGGTCCAAGGCTAATTTGAGGACTAATTGCATGGACAATACCCACAAAAACGCACTGAAAAAACTTTATTGATGCTAAAAATCTCCAAACTCATGTTTCTTTAAAAGATTTTAAATGTCTTTTAAACTAAATCAGTTCGTATTAAAAGTAAGTATTGGTATATTATAGCTCCGTTCTTAATAGCTTTTTTGATCAGCATATAAACGAGTCACAAGTAAGCGCAATGCACCACAGTGTGAATGAACAGTGTGTGTGCGAACTTGTAAATACAAACTTGCATTTACAAGTTTGCACTCATCTCGACAAGGTAAAGGTTCCTGTAGACACTCCACCTCCAATTTCTGAATATAATATTAATCCTAAGGAGTTTATAATATATATATACAATTTTCTTCTCAAAGCTAGATTATGCATTTATTTGCATGGAATAAAATGCATTCAATGGGATGTGATTGAGATTATTTATTAATGTCGTACTGAGAAGTATCACGAGGGTTAATGGCAGAATGACCAAGGGGACCGAACTCATCCAAAGGGCTTAGAGCTACAAACCGGCCTCCCAGGAGCCAATCAGCCCCCCCCCCCGCACTCTACATTTATTAGCAAAGGGAAATTTTTTTTTACAATTATTTACCATAGGGTAACAAAAAACAGTACGTGTTGGAGCAAAGAATAAATTAATGAAACATAATCCCGAAAATCAAAAGATAACAAAATCAAGCAATTTGTTTACGCGTGCGTCATAGTTCTTGACATTGACAATGACATAACGACATTGAATTTTGACGACATCAATCTAATACTTCTAATATCTCACTTTTAACTTTTCTTTCCTTTCTTTTTTTTTTTTTTTTTTTTTTTTTATGAATTTCAATCTGCACTCCATTGATGTCACGATTTTCTGGTAATGTCGGATGCTGATATGATGATGCAAGGACTCACTCAAGCGAACATACTCCTGGCGACAGAAAATACACAAACACACAAAAAAAAAGGAATGTAATTTTGAGCCCCTGTCAAGTGACGTGGACGACACCTGAACTGGCACCCCTCCCCTTCCCGAACTTCCAAACCCCACCATTAGGAGGAATTGGAATCTCAACCAGATTAAACGTACATCAGCTCCGGTATGCGGTGTGTCTTCAGTGGCATTAGGACTCGAACTCGCGACTCGACGAAAAGATCGCCGGCTGTGATTCCACGACAATGACCACTAGACTACCGCGGCCTGAAATGTATTCGAAAAAATGAAACAGAGAATGCTTCTTTTCCAAGCTTTTGAAAAATATTATAAATATTTATAAAAGATCTGAAAACTGACAACTGTAAGATTGATTCATTGAACGGGAGCAGGTGTTTTTTTTTTTGAAATTTATTTATTTATTTATTTATTTGAGAAAAAGTAGAGTTGAGTATATTTTTTTAAGAATGTCCATCGACCATATGAGGTTGTGCTATGAAGCATTTTCAAACCAATTCCACGTCAAAATTTAGTGCAATCCGTACTCGAATCCATGATCTTCCGAGCACAACCTCAAAGGTTCTACCGATTCATATTAGATCAGAAACAAAGGTAATTGGAGAAACTTACCCATGCATCGTCCTTCTCTCTCCACATACCCCTCCTGACACGTGCACTGCTTCCTTCCTGCCCAGTCAAGCCTACAACTGCCTGCCCAACCACAATCACAACCTGAAGCAAAAGCGAAGGAAATCAAGTATTGCAATTGTAATTTTAATAAATAAAAAGAATTTTCTGTATTTCTGATTATCCACGTGTCCCCGGAAAGTTGCCAATTCATTGGTAACTTCTTGAATTAGAAATATAAAGGCTGTGTTTGGTATTCTTTGCAACTCACAAGTACTAATCCAATCATAAATAGCTTTGAAAACAGGCCTAGCAAGAAATTTCTCATGGGTGGAGGGGGGGGGGTCTCCAACTTCAATTCATTTCTCAACATTAATTTTAAATATTATTGTTTGTTTATGTGGAGTACGGGATTTCAAATACTATTTTTTTTTAGAAAAAAGTAGAAAAGTCAGGATAAAAAGTTTTAGTTTTAAAATATCGGTACATAGAGATACTTTTTTCTTTTGGTGGTGGGGGTGGGGTATAACCCTCCTTATATCGCTTTTCCCCAATGCTACACCACTGAATTAAAAGAATTTTATGCATTTTTAAAACATAAACTAAAATTGATTTCACTTGATATTTATATCTCAACATTGTTGGATGTAGTGTTTAGCCGTTTGATTGCTGAATCTTCTGTCTAAAAAAATGTCATGAGCACTCGCAAGACTCAGCCAGGTAATGTATATTTTTTTACATATTGTATTATTTGTCGTATGGTTCTAATTTTTCTATTATATTGTTTTGTCTCATATAGCTCTTATAGTTTTATATACTTTATTTGTATGTGGTTTAACATTTTTATTAAGGCTTAAATTAAAAGTATGCAATTAAAAACATACCTTTCTTTAAATAAAACTTTATACGCGCTTCAAATAAATTTTGTTTATTAAGATTATTACATAGTTTCATCAGTATTCTGCGAATTATTAATGTATAAAAAATTATACTTAAATTAATTGGTATATTTTTGTACAAGTTATAAGTTTTGGAGATAAAAAAAACAATATTGTAAAGTTCTTATCTTTTCTAAAGTGTTTTGTAATCCTAATATAATTCACAAATTAATTAAAGTAATATAAATTTTTATGAAAATATATATTATTTCTTCGAAGGATTGCGAAACAGCGAGAGTATAAATAAGATGTTTTACAAGGACAGTGGTATATAATATATACCGGGTCTTAAAAATCAGGAAATAAAATAAAAATTAATTTTATAGCTTGATATTGTGCCCATTTAACAGTAGTAATGAGTATTAGAGGAATTTTAGCAAAAATTTGATATTTTTTATATCCCACCCATCAGAGGGTTTTAAAGGATTTTTTTTCCTTGTTTTCTGTCTTTTTTCTTCTTTTAAACCTTTGTTTTGATTTGGGATATCTACTTATTTTGATTTAAAACCATTTTGTTACATTGTAATTCTCTGAAATATGACTGATTTGATCCACAATAGCAGTATAAACACACTTCTTTCACTCCCACGTCTGAGATAGCTTAAAATGACCTTAACTCTATTTTTTATTTTAATTTCTTAATTCTTTTCCCTTGAGATATGCATTGTAAATCTTGGTTAGGCTTTGATATATTGCGCTTTGTAGTAATTTTTCAAATTACAGGTCTTATATTTTTAAATTTTTAAGTACTTACAATTTTAATATGTATTCTTGGATATTGTATAATATTATAATTTCAGCATTTTAATGCAGAGGTCTTACGTTATAACTTTGTATGTTTTAAATTCTGGATAAGATAAATTTAGCTTTAAGTTTTTTGTATTTTTCTTTTTATTCTACTATATATGTTTTTTTCTATATATTGAATAGAAATTCTATACATTCTTTTTATTTTACTATATATTTATTTTTTCTATATGGATTGTCATACATGGTTTTTTCTTTTCTTGTAATTTTATACATGCAATTTAATAGTTTTAATAACTACTAATTTTAATTTTGATTCTTATTAGCTAAGATGCGTAATTCGTATTCATTTTAAAAATTATGTCTAATTAACATTAAGAATTATATAATTACTTACACATACATATACAGAGAGAGGGGGGGAAAGGGTATATGTCTGCTCTTCACAGAAAGTCGTGACTTCATCCGAACAGAAGATTAATTCGAATTTCATAAAAAGAAGAAAAAATAAGAATTATGACACCTCAACGTCCAGGAAAGATATTAAAAGCGATTGCTTATGGTGGGAACCTTATTAAAACTGCATGTAATGCAGATTCGCATATTACTGAACTGCATGTTAAAGAATCAGACTAAATAACTTCTGGACCATTTTAAGCATGTCGAGGAAATTTAGTTACATATTCAAATGTTAGATTAGTTTGTGAAAAGTTGAAAACTCCTTGTCTAAGACTAGAAGTGTCCTCCTTGTCTAGGCCTAGCGGATTACGAAAAAATGCTTATTATACAACAGATAAATATTGTAGATTGTCTGCAACAAATATTTATTAAATAAACGAAACACGATATTTTCTTATAGAAACTTACTTTTGCAGGTTTTTCTGAACTCAATATATCCATTATTACAACTGCAACCCAAAGAACGATATCTTAAAGTGCAATTACCTGCTCCGCATGGACAAGCTGCAAGAAACAATAAGAAATTAAACTCTATTGATAAATGCATTATATTCGAGATTTGCTAGCACACTTAGCAGTGTTGATAAAATAAAAGTCCAAACTTATGAGAAAAAGGCTGCCTATTTTAAAAATCAATCTGAATTCTTAAGAACGTTTAGTAGCAAATATTTTTCAGTTATTCTAGAATTCCTTCTGCTGAACCTTTGCTATGGTGTTAAGCAAGGGGAGGTAAACGAAATGTGTAAAACGTATCATAAGGTGTAAATGAAAAATAGGCTTTAAAAATTACTCGAATTGGCTCTGACATCAGCCGTTATCATGATTATGAGAGTAAAACAATGAGGTTATCAGTAAAACTATCACAGCAGTATAGCAGGGGAAAATGCTTCGTAGTCTCTGTATGTAAACTGCAATTAAACAATGAGCAAAGCAGCAAAATTACCATACAATGTAAATGTATCTTCAAGTAGGTAAAAAAGAATGACTGTAGTCACGGTTACTACATGAACCATTGCACTGATTATGAGCAATACAAAGCAGTGGAATTGCCATACATTGCAAATTAACTTCAATGAAGTAGAAAAAAATGATTGTTCCCAAATAACTTCCACAAGAAACACTGCCATGATAGTGTGCAATACAATCACTATATGGTATGAAGGTGGCATCAAGTGGATTTAAAAACATCGTCTGATATGAGTCCGTAACTGTGACCACTAGCTTTCCGCGGCTACTTCCTGTGAATACAATGCTCTTACTTGGTCACTGCTAACATGTAGTAATAAATAAAATAACAACTGCTGCCAAATTCTTTTTTCAAAATTTTCTTTATCTTTAGAATACCAGTGTAAAAACAGAAGATGTGAGCAAAAGGTATTTGGTTTGGTTTTGGTTATATTAACATCGTCGCCCTAGAAGCAACACGAGAGTTATTGGTGACGGACCTCGTAATTTTGAACCTTGGTCAAGTGACGAAGACGACACCTGAGCTTCCTCCCCTCTCCCAGTGTGAAAAAGGGAATCATAGTAGTTTGCGAATGCTTTCCAGAAGTTGCCAAAATTAACGGCACCGTATGCAAATGTAAGTATACCTCTTTAGAATGTTCATTGCCCTTTAATGATAAATAGGTGGTGATATTCTACCTAACAATCGTAATTAACCCTTTCAACAAAACAAAATGGATCAGCACATTTCAGCACGAGTAATACTTATGAAGTAATTAATTTTTCATTAATTTTTCACATGAATTCTGGAACATTTTATTTTTAATACCAGAAAAGAATAAATTTGATTATCCACATTGATTTTTCGACAGTACAAAAAGATTTAACTCATCTATAATTGGCGTATTTCCATGGACTCAAGGATATATTCACAATGGTTTGGTAAGATCTTCTCGCATATACAAGACGGTTAATTCACTACACTTTTTTTTTTTTTTTTGCTGAGGCCACATAACTGTATTGGAGTAAGAGAGTTCATAGAAGTTTCCGTTAAGAATGGTCACAAAATATAATCACAACCACTCTACCTATACAATATATACTTCCTATAGAAATTCATTGCAACTATAAAAAGTTAATATCCTAGGCCTTTTTAAGGTTCCAGTAGATGTCCACTGGATGTAACTGTTTGCATCGAGGGAAAAGAACATTTTTTTATGCTCTATACGTCATTCTGATCCATTGAGATTGAATCAAAACAATTAGAACGCTCAATTTCTACTAAAAATATCGTTAAATATATCTAATATAGCATTAAGTTTTTAAAAAATCTCAAGATCGATGACGCTGTGTGTCCACAGATTGTCATTTTCAGTTTCTGCTTTCGGACCGTGTGAGCCCTAGCGAACATTTCATTCTATTTCCTTTGCGCCGTGTCCTCACCGGATAGTTTTCGCTTATGCTAACCGATTATTTGGTCACTTCAGGTTTGGTACATCATACCTTGATGCGGACCAGGAAGATGAAATGTTTTTCTACTTTTGATCTCTCCGTACCCCCCCCCCAAAAAAAATTAAACAAAAACAGTCATGAAATAAAACATATATGTATATAACACCAAAAAATAAGCATTAAAACAATTTTAATAAAAATTTGGAGGGGGGGGGATTTGGTCCCATAGGTGACATTTGAACAATCAGTGCAGGGTGACCTGAGTATCTTAATATGTGAAGAAAATTAGTGCTAACATTAAATTTTTACCGTTAAATTTTTCTTGCGCGTAACGTTTTCTTAACGTGTTAAAAAAAATTAAGCCATCTATGGTATTGATACAAAATAATTAAACTCATAGTTTTTCCATTATTCAAAAATTTATAGCAATAAGTAAGGATATTGTACTTTCAAAATGCCTTCGAGGTATGGGGCACCACGTTAAATCAAGGCCATGACATTAGGACTCGAATCACTGACTCGATGAAAGCAACACCGGCCGTGAGATCCCGGCTTGGTGGTGTCGCAAAGAGCAAGTCTTTGATTACTAGTATCAATACCAATAAACTCATGCATGGGGCCAGACGGCATCAAAAATGAACCTTGATGAGTGGAAATATGAAATCTGGTCAGACAAAGTGACTTTTTCTTTATTTCCCACCATAGAAAGAGTATGTTGACAATATACCGCAGAATCCTTCCATCCAAATTCTTTGATACATGTTGTAAAATATGGACATAAATCGAGAATCTAATCTACCGTCCTACACATAGTGCACTTCAGGTTTGGTGTAGAAAGGGTCTTAGTCTAGCTATATCTAGTGGCCTCAATAGCCTCAGGACGCACGTGCACATATGATGGATGTACCTTGATGCTCCAGGAACTGGAATACATCCAGACTAGCCGGACTGATTTGTCAATGTTTGTGAAGGGGTTGCGCCATGCCAATATAGATGGAATTGACCGGGGTTTAAAGAACCCTTATCTCCTCTCCCTCTTTATCCGAGCCTGAGACCAGCTGGAGAATGGACACAGGTGGATATTTGATGGTGTTGGTTCTATTTCTTGGCATTCTTTAGAGTAATCAAGGTATTAAAATGGTACAAATTTTGCATTTTTTTATTTTTCTATTAAAAAATAGTGGGTGCCTCGCTGATTTAGTAGATAAAAAAGAGTTCAATAAATAAAACGTTCGAAGATTGAATTGTAAACAAATAGGCCACGCCATGGAGAAAAATTTCTGCATTTGCATTTTTCTCAAAATGTGATTTTTCTTAAGATTCTGGTGCAATTTTTCCGAAATCTACTAGCCATAGAATCAATATTTTGCGTATTATAAAATGATGTTATTTATCACACATTGAATTTTTTTTTCTGATAAACATTAACAAATTTTAAATTTTTGCGCAATATATGCGTAACAATCAAAGGAAATTTGAATCATAAAATGTAAACTCCTTTAAAACTTTTATTAAATTTAATTTCAAAAATCGAATCGTTTCAAAATCCACGTAATTCTCACAACCAAAACTTATCAAAAAGGTGCAAAAACTGTGCAATTTGCAAGTACGCGAATTTTGAGAACTCTTTTGAGGTGAATATAGTGTTTAGACTGTAAAGTTTATAAACAGTTTATAATTTTTATTATTTAAAAGCAATAATTTTTTTTAAAAGAGCTAAAATCTGTCTTACTTTGTTTTAGCAAGAAAAGCTGAGTAAAATGGTATTTAAATTAAATGAAACAATCATATTTATCACATGTTTTGATTTAAAATTAGTGAAGATATCACTTGAACATTAACATTTTCATGTTTTTGCTCATTAAGGTATTCAATTAAATTTCCGTTATTCTCATCTGGATTATCTTCATCTCCTGCAGTCATCCAGCCAAATAAGTTTCCATAGAATGGCATATGCTCTTCCAGAATGCTATCCTGAATTCACATTAACTCGTTTGATTTTTTACTATTAATTTATAGGCTTTGGTTAATGGAAGTGACATGGGGGAATGAAAGGAATTTTTTTTCATCAACATAAATTAGTCTTTGATGATTCCATCGATAAACTCCTAAACTATATTGTTTAAACCGGAAAGAACGTAGTTACCTGCACGATTTTCGTCTAGATTATGAATCTACTCTTGAGGATGCATTCGCGACGAAGAAAGTATGCTTGGAAAAAAGTGGTTTTTGAAATCACCGACTAATAATGTTTATAAACGTAATTGTCTTTACTCAAACAGATTCATAAGTGTATAGTCATCCCAATGTTAAAGTACCACTTCAATTTCTTTTAATTAAAAAATGAGGATTATTTAAACTTGGCATAAAATGACCTCGTTTTCGCTTGTAGAAGATGTCTTAATTACTTCAAGCCTAATAGTCTTTCTGAAGGATTGGGCCCTAGCCCATGTGAATGTACTGAAGGATTACGTTATTATGATGGTGTAGACCAAAGGTATTCAACTTTTTACACTTTTGGGAACCCTTCGGGCTCACGTTTTCTTGGAAGAACATCTTGATCAAAGAGAAAAAAAAATAGGATATCAAAGCTTTATCAATTACTTACGCTTGCAAGTTAGATCATCGTCATCGTAGACTAGCGACCGGTTCTTGCACAAGCAGTTGTATTCGTAATCTGAAACATAAACACAGTCGACCTCCTGTCTAGGATAACACTTGTTTTCACACCAGCGGAAATTTTCGCACAAGTCCCCAGACACATATTTGGGACATGTGCATTGCCCCAAACTGCATGTGCCTCCATTCTGGCAGGGACGTTCAGAGTTGCACTTAACTGTAAAAATACAAAAATAAAAATAAAATCTCAAAGAAAGCTAAATTTTGAGCCCTAATATTTTCGTTTTAGTCGTCATCTTGAAGAAGAAAAAAATCTGTTAGAAACCTAAATTGTGAATCTTAAGATTTTGATTTAGTCATGATCTTGAATTCCTGAATTAGATGTTAATCCCCTTGTGTTTTGAACTACGCGATTGGTTCAAAATGTACCTGTTCATGACAACAGTTGGAATTGTTATAGAAAATTGATGTTACGATTGTGTTCTGCCGTCTGTTGAACGACGCCAAAGCAAACTTGACATTCATTCATAAATTAATTTTAATTGGCAGCCAATAACTGCCAAATAAAAATTTGCCTGGGGCTGCGTCGAGTTGTCACCGTCGATGAGACCTAGATTCATTTTACATCTGGATTCATTATATTCAGAAAACCAAATAGCAATCGAAGCAATGTGCACATCTCAGTGAGTTTACTCTAAAAAAAGCGAAGACAATCTCGTCGATCGGGAGAGTTATAATGATGAGGTATTGAGGATGTGAAGGGCTCATGTTCACGGACTTCTTAAAAAAAGGAAAAAAATGATCAACGAACAATATGCAATCTCACTGTAGTACTGTCCATTGATCATCTCTTCCCCCCCCCTTATTTTTCTAAGAATGTATTTATAAGAATTATAAGAATTGTCTCCTTTTATAAGAATTTTCTATTCATAATATCTCCTTTCCCATTTCTAAAAAGAGTACTTTTTGTACCATCCTTGAAAATTTACCCTCTTTAAAACATGAAGATAATGTCAGTCTCATAAGTTTCAGTTGGTTTCATTTGTTAGATTAAAATGTTTATAAACTTACTTTTTCTTGCCTCTAGTTTTTTAAAACCTTTTTTACGACTGCTTTAACTATTCGTCTACATGTTCCAAATTTCTTAAAAAACTTGAAATATTTTCAAACATTTATTTAAAAAGTAAGTAAAAAGATAGCTCTTTCATTTTTATAATATTTTTATTAACTTTTTAGACACATAATATTACAGTTAAATATATTTAAACATTTTTTTCAATAATATAAACTTGTAAATCAATAAAAACGTCTATGTCAAAGAAGGGCAGATAACTATCTCATAGACTTAACATGTTCATGAATTCAAAATGACGGAGATACGTGAATCTTAAATTTAGATTGTTGCTTTGACATTAAAATTACTCAAACTTGGATAGAGAATTCAATTCCTTTTCAGTCTGAAAAAATATGGACCAAGATCAAACTCTCTGTAAATATGATGTTACAGTTAATCACGGTTTTGTTTTTCATTTAGTACAAAAGATTTGAAAGTATACGCGATGTTTTTCCCTTATGTAGCAAACTAAATTAATACATGGAGATGTAAAATTATTATTTTTTTTATTTTATTATGAAATTATCGATAACCTTTTTACCTTTTATTTAAAATGTAATCTTTATCGTCTTCCAAATGTTATAAAATAGTTTTAACTCTTCGGTTACCGGGATAACCGATGTTGCTTAGTGGTAATCAAGGTCACGAACTCGCGGTCAGTGTTGTTTCAGCAGGCGTATGCACGTGGGTGAGAGCCAGATGCACCTAGAGATCTGCCGTGCACCGAGGCTGATGTACGTTAAATCTACCGAGGCCTTAAGTCCTCACATTTTCGTGGAGTGGAAGTTTGGAGAGGGAGGTTCCAGCTCAGGTGTCGTCCTCATCATGTGACCGAAGTTCAAAATTACGAGGTCCTTCGCCAATAACTTTCAAGCTGCTTCAAATGAGACGTGAATAAAACAATAAATCTGTGGTTACCAGCCTTCAGTTAATACTTATTTATACTGAATCGTATAAACTCATTTTAATTGAATGTAGCACTCGGTCGAATAAACAATAATTTATATATATATATATATATATATATATATATATATACACTATAATCCAAGAGTACTTCAATTGGAATGAGTGATTTGGTAAGCTGAAAATTTAAGAGAGGGACCTTACATATTCTATGTTGCTAGTTAATAAACTGTTTTATCCTTCTCTAATATATCTTCAGTTAGAGTTTTGTACTTATTAACTATTTAACTAGATTTTAAAATGGCTGTAGAGTTAAATAATGAAAGAAATACGTCGTAAGTATCTTCTTAATTGATAGCCATAGTCCGTGTTACAGAATGCAGAGAATATCGTTTTGGAAGATATTTAGTAAGAAAATAAACATATATTGACACACTTTTTCTGTATGTGAGGAGGGGTGCGTGCGTGTGTGTGTATATATATATATATTGCACCATTCAAACCAAAGGACTAACCATGGCCTTTTATAATAAATATTTATTAGAAACTTCGAGTGTGTGTGAAATAAAAAAATATATACTGCTATGTGCAATCAGAGAAACAGGAGAGATTCTAACTTAACTATATATGTAACATACTAACGGTTTTTTTTTTTTTTTTTTTCCTTTTGCATCATCGACTTTTCCCAGACGTTTTCCCGCTCTGATCCTTGTAATTATGACCTTTTCCCGTTAAAAGTACAATCTCATTTGTGTTTTTATCTCTTACATTCCGGTTATTTCGTGTTTGTGTTTCAATGCGATTTTCAGGAGGAAACGTCTAAAAATTAACCTTAAAAATAGGATACCCTTAACAATTTTCGTAGTTCTCATCGAAGCTGTTGAAAATGACATTATTGTTACTAGTTCTAAAGGAGCTAAATTATGATGTCAATGAATTGATTAATTAATTTCATTAACATAGTTGATTAACTTTTAAAAAATACTTTTCTCCATATCGATGTCGTTTTCCTTCACGTAATTTATTTCTCATCATATAATTAACCTAAATTTGAAATTTCGTAACATTTTATTGGAATGTTTTTACATGAAAAGGAGGGTCTAAAAATTAGTCGCTCGGTTATTTAATGAGTGCCACTAGCATTTAAGTAGGTAGAATCTTTAAAATTTACATTATTTGATAGATTATCATCCTACTCTAAAAATATTAACATTAGATCTCTCGGATACATTTTTTATTATTATTTTCGGGACAGAAAATTGGTGGAGCAAGTGGTTTAAACACAATTTCATACTCACAGACTTCTTTGTTTTTAATAAATAAATACTCCTTCTCAAAATATATGTTATCTTCTATGTACTTATTAACACTAAAATCCAAAATTAATCTCATCAAATAGTTAGAAGCAAATTCTGTACCTCACAGATATGAGTCGACAACTGTTGCACTTCATAGAGACGCGACAGTAGCAGTGTTAACTCCTCGAAAAAAAGCATAATTATTATAAGTATATTAATGATGAAATACAATTGCCAAAATAAGTAGCAGTTACGTACCAAAAATTTTAAATAATCGAATTCGTATTGCCAGAAAACTTCTAAATCAGAAATTTCGTGTATTTATATCCGTCTCATTAGGAAATATTTTTAAAAATAGATATTACTATAACAAAATCTACAACCATAAGGGGCTATATACTAGTTAACAATGGCTACACTTAACACGTGATGTTCGGGAAAAGAGTATGTTTTGTGAGTAATCCTTTTTATACTTTGAGATTAGCTAACAACTCTATTTTAAAATATACATTTTATTATAACAAATAAATCAAAAAATAAAAATATTAAAAGAATAATTAATTCGAGGAAAAGTTGTCAAAGATTATAAGGAAATTAAAAAAAAATGTTACATGTTTTACATATTAATCATTGTGCAATATAATTTAGTTTATGACGCCTAGGTAGTTTTTTACAAATATCTATCGGAAAAAAGATTGGGTTCGAATACAATTTGAGCCAAAAGCTATTTGGAGTATTTTCTAGTTAATTATGGAGAGAAATTGCATTCGGCAAGGAGAAAAAGGACGTTGTTAATTAAATTGATTGATTATTTATTATAATCATTTGGGACTTTCTTAGAGAAAATTAGAAACTATATCAACTTTATCTACATGTGATAAAAAAAATTACAAAAGTTAATAAGGTTGGCTCTTTTTTTACTCGTTTAACTGTGCATTTTATTATTCGGACATGGATCATGGAGGTCAGTGATGAAAGGACTTAATATATAGTCGTTAAAAAAAGGGAACATTCTTAAAGAACTCAGGGCACCTTATTATACATTTTCAATGAGAAAACAATGAATATTCATATACTGATTTATTAAAAAATTAAAATAATTAGCATTTAAAATTCTTTTTCCACAGAATGAAAAAGTTTCCATTTTTTTCTTTCTTCAAAACGTTTTTAAATTAAAATCTCACACTGTACAAAGATATAGTTTGATTTCAATTCACATTGCCATAATAATAACACGATAGTTATTGACGACGAACCTTGCAATTCCGAACCACTGTCAAGAGACAATAACATGAAGACGATAAAATACGATGTTACCATCTCAGTAAGATGTTAATAAATAATAATCATTACAATTTATCCATTTATTTTATTTTTCATTCCTAACATGGGCACTTTTTTGAGCCGCCCTTAGATTCATAGAAATGTAATATTGATGACTAGCACATGGGATATCACTGAGATTATATTCATTCCCTTTGTATGGAAATATAATCTCTGTGAATTATACAAAATAACAAAAACTTGAAATAATTACTCTTCAATTAGTTTGATTTAGTGAAGAGAATAAAGTCGTTCTTACTTATGCATCTCTTATTACGTTGTTGATAATCATCCGTGCATTGACAAAATTTTTCCTCTGTACCGAAGATTTTGCGATAAGTGCAGTTAAATCCTGGTCCACAATCGCAAACTGAAAATAAAAATATTGATTAATGAAAGAGAATTTTTTTTTGACAGTGAATGATCATAACTAGCATCAATTTTTTAGAGAGAACTAATTTAAAAAGAAAGTATTGAGGGGTAAATAGACGCGTAAGGATATACCACTCTTCAACTGACTCAAATCAGCAAGTAGCAAATGATCTGGAACAATTTAAAATTTTAAATATCAATATTCATTTGTCATTTAATTTAGCATTGCATACACGATATCACTCGTCCAAATCAAACAAAAATGAAGTTAGTTTGAATGTTTATAAAATGAATAGCTATTGGATAACTGAAAAGATACAGCTCGTATAATAAAATTATCTAGTATGGAACACAGTGATGAAGAACAACTGTCAAGTATCTTCACAGACATGAATACAAGCAAAATTCGAGTATGTAGAAAATGACTTCAGAGTACTTAGGTTAAATAACATTGCGAGAAAGATGAATTTTCAGGTGTGAGATGTCTTTTACTCTTCCAGGATAAATTCAGTGCGTCGTTTGATATCTGTAGGAGGACAGCATTCGGATCTTGGCAAGGCGAGAACTCCTTTTCCTGTTTCTGATTTGTTCTTCTGATACGTACCCGCATAGCTATACAAAAACCGCAGGTACGCACGCAGAATACTTGTAATTTGCATAACCTGTGCATATAGAAATTACTTGTTCAAATATGCCACCTCATTGGTAAGGTGAGAAGGTGTAAGCAAATTGTGCCGCCTCATGGCATGGGGAGAGGGTGGCAAGCAATTCAAGGAGGTCGGTACAGCATAAATGTGTCATATTTCTTTAAAAAAAAAAACTAAATGTAAGGGATCCAAAAGCTGTCATCATCTCAGAATCATGACCTATGAGAATGTCAAGACTTTTTCCATGTCGAATAAATGAATTAAAATATTTGTTGCAAAAAAAAATTCCAAGGATGTTGAATACGGTAAAAGTAGAATACAAATTATTGATGCTTATTCCTATATAAAGGTAAAGATGAGATATTAACAAAATTAAAAAGAATTTTTAATTAGATTAAATTTATTAATTAGATTAAATTTATTAATTAAAATTAACACAATTAAAAGAAAGAAGTAGGAAAACAAAAGATTTATTTCCTGCCCTTTTTCAGGAAAAATAACGAGCAGGTCAACTTAAAAAGGAACTGCTGCGTAAGGCAGAAAACGAAATATCGGAAGAATATTAGAATACGAGTATGTAACAGAATTTTCTTTTTTTTTCTATTAAATTTGACAATTTAAAAAGTCCTCTTATGACTGAAAAAGGTACGCTATCATCAATTTTGCCGTTACTTAAACTAATGCTTTACTAATCTCTATATACAGACTAGCCATAATTAAACTCATAGTGCTTAGAGTGTTCTGTAGCTTTATCTAATCGCGAGAATTGTGCCAAATGTTGTAGGAAAATTAAACAAGACGGGGAACAAAGGATTCCGAAAAAAAAAAAGTTCCAAAATTGACCACCAGAGGAATATATGGCGCTGTGTAATTAAAAAGAGAGTTTTAAAAAATACAGAATCAATACTGAAATAAAGTTGCCTTTTTTTGGCACATTTAACAATTTAATTCAAGTCCGATATGACAACAATTTTTAAAAAAGTGAAAAATTTACATGTAAACACTTAAAATATCTCTATCTGTAAATTCATTTACCAAGTCCCAAAGAAAACGACTGGTTCGCCGGTACGGTTTTTTTGAAAAATGGGAATAAATGAAATAAAAACATACAAAATATCATCTTTGTATTGAACACATGGAGTATGAATTATACTTACAAATGATAGAAACGTCTACTTTATGAACAGTAGAAGAGCGCTTAAATATAATTGTATTGCATTTTCCTTTCAATCAATATAGAACCGAGTATCATTTGTCACTGGTCATAAGAGGAGTAACTAAGGAAAACACAGAAAATCTGTAAAGTTCCCCACCTACTTCCGTTTCAAAAATTCATAGCTGTTAGAAAATTTTAGAAATGAATTTTTTTTTCCAAAATACGTAGATAAAACAAATAAATTTTTTTTTTTTTTTTTTTTTTTTTGCACAGATCGTTTCTCAAATTAAAAAAATAATATCACGCGAGCCTGTCCTGGTTGTCCAGAAAAGAAATCCGAGTGAAATGGAGCTAACTGAACAAGAGAATCTACTGAATTAACATCAATACTAACTCTTAACGGAATTAGCGGCTTCGTTCTATTCCTACTGGGGCACTTTTTTATGTTCCGCGATACCAATTCTCTCAGCCTTAGTGAGATTTCTACTTAGAGGTCAAGTGCACTCACTATACTTCCGTTTAGGGGTTACTTCCCACTTGAGTGTTAAGTGCAGACTTCAGTCCCATAAATCCTGGTGACTCTGAAAACTTTCTACCCCTTCCATTTACCAACCAACGATACTTCCGGATATGAAACTGATAGATACATTACCACGTCTTTCCCAAAGTCATCGCCTTGGTCTGATGTGGAACTCAATACCTCGAGGGCATTTTGAACATTCAAATTTGTCATCACTTATTGCTACTAATTCGAGTAATAGAAATATTCAATGAGTTTAAATATTTTGTACCTATTTCATACATGGCTAAATGTTTCTTCACAAGTTTAGAAAACCTTAAATGTTTAGAAAAATTCAACGTTAAAAATTTAATGTCAATACTGATTTTCTTAATACGTTGAGAAAATCAGCACTGACTGGGCAAATACACCTGTGGGATCAAATTTTGCTTTTTTTTTAAAGATTTTTATTAAAGTGGTTTTTTATTTACTTGTTCTCATACACATATTTGTTTTACTTTTTGTCAGCTCTTTTGATTTTTTTTCGTGTCCACGGAAAAAACAGAAATGGAAAAACGTTTCATCTACCGGAAGCAGCATTAAAATATGTTGTATCCTATACCAAATAAATGGCTAGCATTCACAAAATTTATATAAAACGATTGTACAGATAAGGAATTATTTAATGTTATATTAGATACATTCAACGATATTTTTAGCAGCGAGGGAGGGATTTAGTTGTTTTAATGTCGTGTCAAAATGAATGAGAATTACATATAGAACATGTATAATTGTTCTCCCCTTTTATGCGAGTAGTGACATCCAGCAGACATCTACTGGAGGCACACAAAAAATTATGGGAATCTAACGGAACTTTTTACAGTTGTAATAGGAAGGAAATATATACTATAGGAAGTATAAACTGTACAGTTCCTAAGGGTGGTTAGAATTTTCAACGATTCTCAACGGAAACTTCTAGAAACTCTCTAACTCCAATTTATTCACAAGTGACCTTAGAAAAAATTTAATCAATTAAAAGTCTCGAAAACGTAAAGGGTAAACCAAACCATTTTGAACGCATTCTTGAGTTCAGAGAAAAGTTAACCCAGCTTATTAATGATCTGATTTTTTTGTTTCATACTGACAAAAAATTAATGAGGGTATGCAAATTTCCTCCTTTCTGGTATTAAAGTAAAACGATCCAGAATTCGTATGAAAAATTGTTGAAGAAATCCTCACTCCATAAGTATTACTCTAGTTGAAATGCATTATGATACCTTTTATTTAGTTGAAAGAGTAAATTACGATTTTTGAGTAGAATATTACCTATTTAGCACCAAAAGGCAATAAAGAGGTATACTTACACTTGCATACGGTGTCATTAATTTTGCCATACTCCGGAAAACACTCGCAAACTTCTGTGTCTCCCTTCTTCACACATCTTCCGTTTTTACACTGACATTCTGAAGAAAAAGAAAAAGGCATTTTTTTTTAAGAAAGGTTTAGAAAAATTGTAACTTTATAAAATACTACATTTTACCAATGACCAAGTGTGAGCGTTGTAATCACAAGAAATGATCGCGGTTGCCTAGTGGTCATAACTGCGAACTTGCGGCCAACGTTGCTTCCTTCGAGTCGTGGGTTCCGAGTCGTGGGTTCAAGTCCGATGCCACTAAAGACCCACCGTGAAGAGAAGCTGATGCACGTTAAATCTGTAGAGACTCCAAGTACTTCTTGGCATTTTGTGGAAATTTTGAGAAGGGGTGCAAGCTCAGGTGTCGTCCTTTTCACTTGACCAAGGTTCAAAATTACGAGGTCCGTCACCAATGGCTCTCGTGTTACTTTCATGTACGACATCAATTAAACAATCAATCAATCATGCCATAAATCCTAATAAATAGTTAATACTTTAAGAGCTCTGTCTGTGATCTAGTATAATTAACTATGTTGAGAATAAACGATAACTCACACGTCAAAAAAAAACCCAGATGTCTTTTCTGTGGTGCCAAAAATTCATTGCTGAGTTAATACTTAACCGAAATATCTATCTTTCTGAATCTCGATTAACATATTTTGTGTAAAAAATGCTTCCGCGGCTGCTTATTTGTGACCAACACAATATTGCCACCGTAACTGTTTGGTCACGCTCTCTAGATCGTGGTTGTCATTGTTCAGTTGAGTGGTAGATTCGAGTCCTGATTTCACTAAAGGCTAATCAGTAACGGGACTGGTGCATATTAAATTTTCATGTTACCAGGGCGTGGAAAGTAGGATTTCAGGTCAGGTGTTGTCCACGTCATTTTTTTTTACTGAGGTTGATAAATACAAGCTCCGTCATCTTGCATTGTTTCTAAGTGTGACTTTAATATACAATCCCGAATAATTATCCCAAGTCAAAAAATATCTAATGCAGTATTAAAAATAGAGAAAAATCATTAAAGTAAAAACTAGCTTTGTTGTAAGGTTTTAAAATAAAATGTTTGTTGCGAGAAAATAAATGTTTTGCTCAGAGGAATCGTGTGCATGAAGAAAAAAATGTAGTGTATGGCTCCCTATCAGTGTTTCCCGAATATCACCAGGAACAATGATTGGATTCGAAGGGAAACTGAATTTTTTTTTATTAGAGTATTCTCTCCTATTTCCATTCAAAGTATTATTATTCTATTTATCATGCTTCTTATTTGGTATTGTTTCCTTATTCAATGTTTGTTTTTTAACGGGTCGCTTGTGTTGTTGATCCGTCCTTAAAGAACGTTTTTAAATATTTTCAAAAATCGAGAAAAAATTATAATTCCACAGAAATCTTCTTTATTTGTTGCTCTTTTGAATACACGCTATTACATTCAAATTAATCCAATTGTCTAGATTTGAGGAGGAAAGTAGAAATTCCATAGGATTAAAGCATAACATTAACGAAATCAAAATGGCTGATAGATGGGTGATAGATAATCTTCGGATTTTATTGGATAATTTGTATATAAATAGTTGTTACGATTTCAGAATGACATATTATCCACCATTTTATAAGTATGTTTTTTTTTACACTAGAATGGTCTGAGTCTCATTTTAGTGAAGTGAACGAAGCTTTTTTTTCCCCTGGTATATTTGATGATGCATGGAGATATACTGCTACTTTATAAAATGACCAAAAATTTTGATTTTAGTATTGAATTCGAGTTAAATAACAAAATGACACTAAATCTGAGAAAAGATACAAAAGGAGTTTTAACACTAGATTTACCACAGCAGTCAAAATGATTGGTTTTATAATTTGATATATTTTCATATTCCTAATTGATCTTAATTTTTTGTTTGAAATGATATCATGACATTTTTATCGATAATTAAATAAATAATATTAGGTGATCATCTTTATTTTTTTATTCAAAATCAAATAGGTTCTGATTATCATCGTTACTTATACCAAACCAATCAAAATGGCTGGTGCTTTTTTCTATGTAGGGATATCAATTTTGCATGGTTATAATAAATTATAAATACTGCGTTATCGTAGAACGATTAAAAAAAATACGCAGGTGATAATGACATAATTCGTGATAACGATAAGTTCTTAATTACGGGACAATACGTTATAAATTTTCAGTCATTAATTGAATTTCGAGGGGTGTTGGAAAGAAATTTTGACGAGAATATTGGAAAAAAACATCTTTTTTTTTTTTTTTTGGATACTGGAATATTTAAAACTATATTCTTTATAAGAAAACAAAATACACAGGATGAAATATCTTATTATTCGTTTCAATTTACTTTTATTATTTTTTCAGGTATTATTTTTCTTTTATTATTTAAAAATGGTAAAACGAAAGAAATCGGTGTATTTAAAAAATTTTAACTGATGAATGAATTTATTATTAACTTTGTATATAACAATTAACCCCTATTGAAGTATTTTATCACGTTTTAAAAATATATAAAGACTGGAAATCCAACTAATCAGTAACTAAGACTAGTCATTTTGACTGGTGTCGGTAGAAATGGGGATAGTCAAATTGCAGTTATATCTAGTGTTAAGAAACATAGAATGTATGGTCTCTCATTACAATTTACATTAAAGATCTCGAGATATTAAGAGATTATAGAAAATATATATCATCAATTGAAATTTGTGCTAACATGCACATATGCTAAACAGTTTGGGTGCTTTTTTTATGGTTCTAAACCGGAAGAATCAACCCTCTGAATACTAGCGGACGTCCTAAAAGATCTCGTTCTGGAGATTCGCATTTTTACTATACAAAAGCAAAGAACTTTAAAACAATTAGCGCATACTTACGACAAATGTTCAAAATGTACGCCCCTTTATGCATGACAAAGCTGAACATGTTTGTGCATATTTTGAGAAGTGATTTCAAGATGCGGGATTGAATTTCTTTGAGTAATGCAATTTTCAGAAAAAAATTTCTCTATGAATTATTTCCATAAACTTTATTCTTTAAATATTGCCTCAGAAAAAGTCAGAGAATGCTGAGGTCAGGGGAAGGAGATTTTTGGTTCAAAGAAAACTGTATAAGATGCCATACGAGTAATGAACAATTGACATCATTCAAGATTTTTTAGGCGATAGATTCAAAGGATAAATTTTTGGCCAAATTATTACCCTAATCTGAGTATTCCGTCATTTTTTTTTTGTTCGGTAAAGATATATAAAGAATAAGGATTATGAAAAAATCTCCACGTAATGGATTAACTGAATATTACCATATTACTAAAAGGGCGCAAAAAGACATTCTGAGTACCTTGAAATACGTTTCTTAAGATATAAGCAAACGAATTCAGCTTTGTCTCCATGGAAGGGGCGGACATTTGAACATTTGTCGTAAATATATGTTCAAAAACTTTTCTAGGTTATATTAGAAGTGCTTTCATCATTAGCAACAAAAAAAAAGTTTTTTATGTTTGTGGTTTTTGCATATAGTTAATTCCTAAATTGTCAGTACGGGTACTTTAAGGACACCTGGTGTGTGACAGCCTTCATAAAAGTGCTTATAATTGAACCGAGTAAATAAGCAACTAATTCTGAAGTTCGGGCACCAACAAACTTTGTCGGATATTCTAGACAACTTATTTAAAACTCAGAGGAGTTCTATTGATGATATTTATTCTGTCACAGGAAAATGTTCTTCATTTTGTAGAAATTTTATAATTAAATAAGGAAATTTGTATAAAACATTCACAAAGAAATAAAGTGTAGTATAATTTCACAATATATCTAATGATTGAGCCTATTTTCCTGCACACATTACCTATTAGAATCAATAACTTAACTTATTTAAGCACAATTGTAGTTAATCATGATTAAAACAAAGAATAATATGGGAACTATGGGACGTTGAAATGTTTGCGGGTCTTTCTCTTCACCTTCACTAACCTTGGGCAAACTTTTGTAATTTGAATTGCTTAAAATTCCAACTCGTTGCTAATCAAATGAAACGTGATTAGGTAAATTAGATCTAGAAGAGAAGTATAATTAACTGAATTAGGGATCGTTATATATAAGCGAAATAAAAGGTAAAGGGATAAGAGGGGAAGCAGATGATAACGACAAGCTTACAGATATTTGTAAATTGGAGTGATTTATTGTAATTAATCATTTGTAATAAAATTAATCAGAAATGACTCCTGGTTAGAATAACAGGAGTTGTATCTGCTGTATTCGAGAAGTGTCTGACTCCTTGCGAGTAAGTTGGTAGACTAACGACTTCATTGTTTTACAGTGGCCGCACTAGCCTAGTGGTTAAGGAAACGGACTCGCTGCCGGCGGTTTTCGTGAAGTGGTGAATTCGAGCTTTGATGTCACAAAAGACCCGCGTGTAACCGGGGATGATGCACGTTAAATCTATCCTCCCGTTGGCGTGGTGTGGAAATTCAGATGTCGTCATCGTCGCTTGATCGAGATCCGTCGCCAATAGCCCTCGTGATCATTCCAAGTGCGACGTTAATAAAACCAAACTAAACATCATCGTATTACTATAAAATTGGATTAAAGTGACTTAACAACCTTGAATATTTGAGCAGATCATTAATCAACTGTATGGTCCTTCCTCTGAAGTTTCTGCAATTCGATTTGTGAACTTATTAACAATTTAATTAAACTTTAAGATGTCTGTGGAGTTTAATAACAAAGAAAGACCACTACAAATTCTCTAATTATCCGGAAATATTCTTTATATTAATCGAACACACAACATTTCACAACGACTACAATTAGTACTCAAACTAGAAGTCATCAGAGTAATGTGTGTTTGACATGATCAAAGGCAAACAAAAGCTCCTTTAAGGAAAAATTTCGGAATTTTTTTTTTTTTTTTTGAAATACATTGGTATTTGCTATCAAAATATTTTTAATGCTAAAACATAACCAAAAACTACAAAAAACACGTTTAATAAGCTGCTTCTATTTCTAAAAAAAGTTTGGAGTGGAAAACATGGTGAAAATAGTGCATAACTTGATTATCAGAATAACGTTCATAACTCAAAAGTAAACAAAAATATTATTATTCTACAAATTTTATCTTATTCATCATAATATTTTTGGGGGCTGGTACTACTTCCATGATTAAAATCCTATTACTACAGTTTTTATTGTGTTTCTAGTCAAATAACGAAGAAAAATCAAAAAAAAAAGTTATAACGATACATGATTTACACCTTTGTTACTAAAAACGTATCAATTTTACAACTATAAAAGTAGTAGGGGTTCTTAAAAACTATATGAGGAAAATACTTGCAAAATTTAAATTAATTTGGCTCATAAATTTTTCCATCTACGTTGCCCTATGTGAATATGTCGAGTAAACTCACTTTGAGAAAAAATCAAAAAACAAACTTTCAAATGCAATTAAAAATTAGCTACTGAATAAAATTCAAATCCCTGTAACTTAAAGGTACCTTAGATACTAAAATGCTTCAAACTTCGCATGTTTTGATATAGCTGTTAAGAAATACAGGGCGCTTCGCAGATTTCTTAGATGAATAATTTGTAAAAGTTTGAGGAACAGTGCATTCAGAAACTGAATTTTAAAAACGTAAGCAAACTTATCTTTTAATGGAGAAAATTATCTGTATATGCGTCTTACGAATTGTGCTTTTTACGATTCAGGTACATTTTCCTCAGAATCTTCTTCTTCCATAGTGGTTATATTTTGCACATAATGAAAGTAGGGTATTTTCTACATAGTGAAAGTAATTTTTTTTTCTCTTATAAACTCTCAGAAATTTCAAATATTGCGCAATATTTGAATAAAATTTGAATCATACTTATAAAATTTAAAATCTTAAACATTTTATAACATTTAATTTTTAAAACTATAATTGTGTTCAGTGTAGAGAATGTTATGTTTATAAATACGCTACAAAATTTAAAAATTATAAATACTGTACAGTTTATGCAAGAATTACATGAATAATATAAGTACATAACTTACAAGTATCAATACAGCTATAGATTATCAACTGGTCATACATAATTATTTATGAAAGAAAATGTGATTTCCACATATATGCATATAACTCACTGTTAAGATATGACTTACACTGCTCTCTTAATTTTAAAAAGTGAGGAATACTTAAACTTGGCACAAAAAAGCTCATTTTTTCCAGTCGAAGGTGTTTCAGTTACCTTAAAATCATTTGACCCCGAAACGTACCAAGAAAGTAGCTAAATTATCATTCATATAATAAAAATACCGAGGCAAAAAAAAAAGCGGATTCAGAATTGTCTTAAAAATCTGAATAATTTTACTCCATTTGCAGTCATTTCACGATTTCTGAATACAAAAAAATAAAGGCAATACAGAATTAGTTTTTTCAGAAAATTAGGCGAATTTTGTTATTGGTATGATATATTTTAAAAATTCAGTTTAGTACTGGTGAAAGCAGGCATCAAACTTTTTTAAAAAAATTTCACATTTGTGTATTTTAAAAGAAATCTCTTTGATGACTAATAAAGAACTTTTAACAATAAATATTTGCAGCTGACTTACCGTCTTGTTGAAGTTCATTCGATTCAGTATCATTCACGTTTACTATACCTTCATCTGTCACAGATTCATGTTCATTGCTCAAAAGTTCATAATCCAATATAGTTATATCTGATGTTACAAATTTATGTTCTTCTATCGCGGTAGTTCCAGTCTCTTCTAAACAAATACAATAAATAGTGACGATCGCAATAATGAACAATTTACACTTCCTCAAAGGCATTTTACAAATCAGTCTACTTCTTCTAACTTAAAATTATAAATATTTCTTAACGTGAAATTTCTTACGCGTTGTCGTTCCATAAACTCATACTGGAAAGACAAAAAATAAGTGAGTTATCGAATCATTTCTTTATTATCTACTTTGACTTTTTAATAGAATATTTTTAACAGATAAGCCTTATCTAGAATCCATTGACATCAGAAAGAAAAATGTTCAAGTATATATATAAAAAAAGCGAAAGATTGTGATTACGTTTGGATGGGAAATATTGTAATGGGTTGAGGTAAGAAAAACAGATGCGTTTTTATAAACATGTAATCTATGAGTTGTTATTGTGTTTCACTTAGTTAAGGATAAATGAAAGGAGGTTAATTTATGAAGAATATTTTAGTTTATTTGATTTGCAACGTAAACTTCAACGTGAAATGGGGCTAATAGATTTAGAAGCTATTATTGTACAATGACGATAGTGTTTCAAAAAGTACCTGTTTCTGAAGAAAAATGATGTTGATAAGGTAAGATGGTGTTACCATTGTATGCCGCCATCTGCTAAATGGCAATGCAAAAAATTTGACAGTAATTCATAGGTTAGGTTTTATTAGGCAGCCAACTACTGCCAAATCTAAATTTGATGGCAGCCGCATCGAGTAGTCGTCTTCATATTGCATCGAGTTGTCACCGTAGATGAGATCTGAATTCATCATTATGGGCCAGAAACCAGGCAATGGGCAGCACTATAGCTTGATTCCGAGCAATTTGCTCCAAAGAAGGCGAAGACAATCTCATTCACCGGAAAAGTTATTGCGACGATTTTGTAAAATGCAAAGAGCATCGCACAAAATCATCGTTCTCCTCCTCATTGTAAACGATGAAGTAACCAGTGGCGTACCCAAGGGGGGATAATTTGGGGGAGAGTGCAAAGGGATATATGCTTCCGAAAGATTTTTTCTCGAATTTAAATATTTCAGGATTATTCTTTTATAATCCTGAATTCAGGATTACTATTATAGATATTCTAACTTTTAAACATAAGAGCTTTTTTTTCTCCTCGTGCTTAAATCTCTTTTCCTCACGAAGAGATAAAAGGGATTTCACCAAGCCGATACCTGAGAAAAGAATAGAAAAACTTTTGTCGTCTCTGAAAGAGCGCATCTAGTTTAGAGATTGTAAATGAAGGAGGGGGTCCCCTAAAAAAATATACTCCCCCCTAGAGAATACAAATGTTGTTCTCATGGTAATTTAATTATTTTTCTTAAATGATCCTTTCTTTTTGAATTTTTATAACTGAATTTTGAATTGTGTGTGTGTGTACTTGAACAGTTTTAAATAGGAGAAATAGTATTGATATAGCGTATTATTTACTTTTTACCAAGTGGTAACTCTGAACTAAAAAATTGTTTCTGATATGGCAATGGCGATATGCATCACCCAAAATTATTTTCTGGGTACGCCACTGGAAGGAACAATATCTCATTTCCCATTCGTAATACGGGTACTTTTAGAACCACTCTCATACTTCCAATTCGATGCTTTATCGTTTGATAATACGGGATGGATCAAAAGTTCCTTAACAATTTCAGATGAAAATAACTTTTGAGAAATTTTATTTTTAGCCTCCCAAGGGACTATTGTTTTAGTTGGATCACTTTTAGCGTACCAGATCACTTTTCCCTTTTTTTTATTTTTTTGCTTTAATATTTATTATATTTAGCTTAAATATATTCAATTTAATAACTTATCGTTTGCTTGAACGTTCATAACATTTAGCTCATATATATATTCAATTTAATAATTTATGGTTTCCTTTCATTTTATGTCGGAAAAATTTACTAACGTCCATTTCTCGATATTTCATCGTTTACTTTAATTCTTATATTTAATTGTGTAATTTATTAGTAATTATTAAAAAAAAAAAAGTACACTTTGGGTGGCTAAATCTGTTCTTTGCAAAACTTTGCATAGAACTATTTTTACGTATTTTACTTTTGATGGACAAAATGGTACTCAAATGGAATCCAATTTCCCCAAATGTATGTGGAAAATTTACATTCCATATCCTATCTCTGGTGCATTTAAATACTTTGGTATGTTTATGGTTTTCTGATGAAAATACCTGTTTTGCGCAAACACTTGGAGCGATTTAAAAATCGCAAATATTGAACATTTTTTATCGATTTATTTTTATTCGTTTGTTGGTTTATTTTTATTTATTTATTTGATATTTGTTATGAGAAATTGAAAATCAATGTTTGGGTTTTAAATTAGTAAAAAATTACACAATTGTGTAAAATTTAAAAATCATCTAAAGTTACTACAAAAATAAATGTTCCGTTGTTTTAACCAGGGGGAATATATGCATTAATCATTTAAGAAGACCTACTTCTAAGCCTATGACATTGGCCTAGCTTAAACCTTCCCATACTTTCAGATCTGTCAAAGATACTCCAAGAAATGGAAGGCAAAGCTCTGCTCATAACAAGGCTAATCTTTATGGCGTTGAGAAGTGAATTAGTAAAATAATCAATCACATCGATTCGATTCTGTTCTCGAAACCTCAGGTTCCCCTAATCTCAATGCGTAGGATTATTTCTCTAGGATTACTTTAATGAGCTTGTTTCTACCAATAACCTTAAGGCGACCACACTTAATACGTTCGTTAGTCCGGTTTTCCTAACATCCGAACAAGATCGATTTCTTTGGAGCTGATTCTCTGGAAACAATGCATTGTTTTGATTGTTTCTCTGTCTCCGGCGTATAATTGTAACGCTGGGCTATTCACGGTTCTCTCTTCACTAACCTTAGGGACTTCATTTGAGCTTAATTGCATAAAATTACAATTTATTCTCAATTAAAATGAAGCGTGATTATGTAAATTAGATGCAGGTAGAAATGAAGTGAAGTGATTCAGATTTAATGATATATATAAGTAAGGGGAACTGTGTGAGAAGAGTGACAGGGGCTAAGAATTGGTAGACCGTGTATCGTGACGATCTTAAAGTTTTTTTGAAGGATTGAATTGAACTAATAGAATTGATCTACGAGGTTATTACCAAAGATAGTTCTGTAATCAACAGCGAAGAACTTGGTAAGAGATTTACTCTTTCAATTGTAATTAGGACAGTGAGTTAGGGGGATCTCGGGAGAGAACGGTTTTCGTTATTTGGCATTAGTAATAAATAATTTCGCTTGTTTAATCCCGAGTTTTCTTGAACTGCATTTTGTCCCTTTGGCTTAATATATTAATTGAAATATAGAGCAAAAGCAAACCAATGACGTATAAACGTCGCATAGTGAAGAATCCAGATCTCGTCAAGGATGACTACTAGACGTAAAATGACGAGGAATATTCGTAGTGGCACCATTCAAATTTTGATTTGGCTCCAAAAAATCAAAAGTAACCAGTAATAAATCTGTAGAGAGCTCACTTAACAAGTTCGTTAGTGGTCTCCCTTGCATCTTTACAAGATCCTCATTAAATGCAGCTGAACCCGTGCGTAAGATCAAGCAACAATTGAGGAATACGGAAAAAGTTATTACACACATTGTTATAAAAAAATGTGATGGAGAGAGTCCGTGTTTAAGAATTGGACATTAGTGCTTTTAAATGTAATACTGTTTTCCATGCTTAGATCAAAAAACCTCCAAACAAAGTATATATATATATATATATATATATATATATATATATATAATATCATGTCATAAAAAATCAGCAATTATATTAGCCTTGATTCATTAATGAAGATTTGAAGCATTGTGATGTCCTTAAATGATATTCTATAATCAGCTATTTTGAATCAATATTTTGCATATATTTCTAATTTTCTTCACTGCAATACAGATAAATTTTTCTATCAACCAGTAAACTCAAATTAAAGAAATTATATTCGGAAAAAATTGCAAAACTGTTATATAAATCTTATAAGAAATACAAGGAGTAACGTAAGGTATCAATTTATACCAAGAAAAAAAAATCAAGATTTTTTTATATCATTACAACTAAAAATAATCCAGGTAGAACCTTAATTTTTTATTTATTATTCTTGAGACTTAGCTACATAGTCCCTAACCGGAGTTATACATTTCTCCCAGCTACTTTCGAAGGCGTCATTGTAGAACTCAGCAGACTGAACTCTTATCTTCTCCGTACTGCTGGTTACTTCAATCTACTGTTTCCTTAAACCAAACAATATAACATGAATAGCTGTAATTTGCAATATTATGTACATAAGGATAAATTATTATACGGAATAAATCTTACCCAGATGTCTTGGTTATTTCTTAGGGACTTTAATTAAAACTTTTCGATACACTACAGTCTGCTTTACTTTTATTATAAATGCATTTCTAATGCATATTAAAACCAATTCTGGAATTATTTTACAGAGAAATTTTATGTGTAAGCCTTTTGTTTTTGCCGGTTCTTCGTAGACAGTCCCAATTTTAAACAATACTTTATTCTCATATCGTGCCGTAATTAAAATTTTCGAACATTTAAATTGTTTCCGGATGCTGCTTTATTCGAGGCTCGATTAAAAATAAAGCTTCTATAGCAATAACTTTTGTTTTATTTATCACCCATTTTCACAGTTCTTTTTGCACCTAATAAGAGTTACATGTATCTTCTATGTAATGCATTATTAGCCACCTAAGGGGCTATTGTTTTAGTTGAGTCACTTTTCGAGTACCAGATCACTTTTCAATTTTTTATCGGTAGCTTCAATTTTAATTCCATTTAACTTAAATTTATTCAATTTAATTATTTATCGTTTGTTTTATTTTTAATTAAATTTAGCTTAAATATATTCAATTTAATAGTTTATCTCGTTTGCTTTAATTTTAATTACACTTAGCTTAAATATATTCAATTTAATAATTTATCGTTTGCTTTAATTTCAACATCGAAAAGTTTATTATTGTCCATTTCTCGGTATGTTATTGTTTACTTTAATTCTTATATTTACTTGAATAACTTAATAATAATTATAAAAAAATTTAAAAAAGCGCAACTTGGGTGGCTAAATCTGTTCTTTGCAAAAGTTTGCATAAAACTTTTTTTTTAATTTTTTATTTATTCATTTTGCGACAGAGCTCGGATCTCTTTCCCCACACTTGTATCAACGCACCAACCCTTCCGAAAAGATCCAGGTTTTAATGCCAATTTTCATCCCGTCTTCAGAATGAAAGTACATTAGGGAAGAAGTGAAAGTCGAGCAGGAAGGCGCAAGGGAAAGTGAAGTGACTCAGCTGTTTCAATTTCAACTTCATGGGGAAGAGGGGAGGGGAGGTCGCTAACTTTCTCATTTTTCAGTACATCTCCGACACCTGGCAACAAAGAAAAACGATTCCACTATATACATACATTTTTACTTTCAAAAACAACTAGAATTTCGATAATCGGGTAAAAAGTTTTAAAAAAGCTATGGCCAAGGTGATAATGTTTTTCTATCTAACTATTAATCTATCGGTAAAAATTAAAATAAATTTCGAAATATTCTGGATAAGGAAACCAACAAAATCCTAAGAGTACAACCATCTTTTATAAACTCATAAATCTATTGTATACAAGTATTCAAGAAGGAAGAATTAATATAAAGATTATAGATCCTTTTATTTTTAGAAACTAATTTAAAAGAAAATTTGACATTGATATTAAAATCAAATTTAAACTGAGGTTTTATTCTAGGTGATACAATTATTCGAAAGAAAAAAATTTAACCAACCGAATAAAATTAATCAGTTACTTATTTAGGAGAGAGCTACTAATAGAGATTACATTCTTTTTTCGAACGAAATTCGACGTTGATACTAATTAACAACCCAAAAGATTTAGAAATATATATAATTAAGCAAATTAAACTAATCCAAAATTTATCATTGAAATCAATTTACGAAATATATATATAAAAAAACATAATAGGAATTATACAAAATAAGTAAACTAGAACAACGCTTCTCAAACTGTAGGTTGTGACCTCATATAGGGTCGCAAAACGGAATGTTGGGGTCGTGGAAATTTAATTCAGAAGCATAAATTTAAAGAAACATTGATCGCATGCATTCTATTCATTGCCTAAAATTAAATATATTACATTTTCTTTGTAGCACAATTATAAAATCGTAATTACTGGATAAGTTGCGCTATAAACCGCCATATTTATTTATTGAAAAAATACCACAAAGCGCATTATTATAGTGGTGTCACATTGCAATTTCAGCATGTTTCGGAATAAAAAATATGAACGTAAACGCATAATACGTAACTTCCTGTGCAACACAGGTGAATAAGTCTTGGCGCTGCTGCGACTAGTGGGAAAACGCTATTCTAGAGTAGTCATTTATCTCTATTTCGTCATAAGTGTGTATCTCGTAAGAACAATATTATAACATTGTAATTCACAGTTTTATTCCACTGAGGTTGGTATTCATTTCAGTAATTATTGTAAGTGAAATTATTTCATTTACATTTCAGGTTAACATTATTTTCTTCCGTAGAAAATAAAGATTTTTTAGAGATCGATTTTAATCAAACAGGAAAAGTATATATTAAAAATTAAATAAACTAGATCAGTTTTTAAATAAAATTAAAATTTTACAAAAAAATTTGTGCATGTTTACGGTTGGAAGAGAAGGAATTGTTAGAAATTTTTAAGCGTAGGAATGGGGTCGCAATACAAAAAAGATATTTAAGAACCACCCAAACTAGAATGAAATATGCAAGCAGAAAATATTTTGTTGGGGGAGGAGGTCAAGAAATGGAACATTTGGGGAAGGAGCAGAAAGTTATGTACTTCTAAGAAACTGTACTTTCAAGAATCCAGGGAACAAGAATAATTTTATGACATCCAAGTAAAAATAAAACATTCTAAGCGAATTGATTTCGTTCATTCACTGCAATATATCAAAAATTACTTTTACTAGTACTAATGAGATTTTACTGCTGATGAATTTTGAAATAGTTTCATATTTTGCCGTGCTGCTCTCTAGCGTCAATACTAATAAACTAAAATAATGAAATTAAATAATTTCAGTTTGAAACTTTAGGAAATTTTGTACTTCACTTTAAGTATTATATTAAGAACTTAATATTCTGAAAGAAAAGAATTTGAAGAATAATATGTCACTTTAAAATAAATTCGATGCGAAAATTAAAAGACTCGAAAAAACAATTTAATGTATCAAGCAGACGTGGAGAATATGGTTCCGTACTAATTTACCGGAACTGTTTCTCCTTAAACGATAGTCTGGAAATCCAACCATCCAATAAATTGATTAATCAAAAATTAATTTATTTATAATTTTAGTACTTTGTACATAAGAATTCCATTGGTTGAACCCATGGTCCATTCATTCTCTTCACGATACGGTTATAATATTTGAAAAAACAATTTTATGAATGAATATCAGTTAATCTCATAAACTCTTTTAATTAAAATTAAACATTGATTAACTAAAAAAAACTCCAAGGCAAGTAAATGTGGTAATATTATTGTTTTTTATTCGAATAAAAAAAATATGAAGAGCAGTTTGAATAAAACAACTTATTCGTTTCGAAAACTTTGAGAAAACTGTATATTACGTACTAATACATTTCGATATATACTACACATTACAGGTTTTTTTTTCCTTAAAAAAATTAGCTACAACAGGTTTTTAATATGTGCTGCCATCTATCGATATTTTTAAAACAAATATTTTATTTGTGCTTCAAATTGCTGAAAAAAAGTTTACATAAAAGCAACGGATATTACTTATCGATTTGATCTACATAGTTCCAAACAAGGACTTGTATGTTACATAAAAAGGATTGATTATAGAGTATGATTTTTTAACCAACAGGTCAGGAGAGATGGGGAGGAGTGGGTCTCGACTTTCAAAAATGGGATATATATATATATATATATTTGAAATCGTATTTTTATTTAGTTATTTTCTTTCTTTAATTCTTCCTTAACTTTAATTCTTTTTCAGACTTTTCCAACTCATTAATGTATAGATTAACTTATTTATTTTAACTTTATTGTGAGTGTGTGCATTGATTTTATTGAATTATGATATGCAACTGCAATAAATTTATTTATTAATTTTGTAATCATAGAATTGTACACTTATTTAAATTTTTCATTTTAAATTTGCTTAATTTTATAAAAGTACATCTATTTTTTTCTTTATTTTGGTATTTTCAGTAATTTTTGCTCGATTAACTAATTATACATATAGACGCTTTTCTCAAATAATTTTCTAATCACTTTGTCCATTTTGGAATAATATACTATTAAAAAATCAAATAACACTTTATAAACATAGCACTGGTAAATATCTAGAACTGGATCATATTCAGCCTTTTAAAATGTATATAGTTAAAGTTCCTGATTTTTTTTAAAAAAGGGTATTTTCCAAAGAAATAATGTAAAACATATGTACTTATCCCAATTAAAAAGCTATGCCACCATGGACATAACTTTTTTAATCTGTCACCCATTTTTTTCATAATTCTTATTGAGCCAGATAGCTACTTTTTTCTTCAAAAAATACACTGTTCATTTTTTGATACAGTTCCCATCCATTCATGCATTTGCTACTACTCACGACCAAACATACCAACCTGTTGGGGAAGAATTACAGAGGTTGTTGTTAATGTCAGGTAGTTAATTCAGGTAATGTAATGTTAATGTAGCTTTTACCTCATCGTCAGAATGAAAATGGATGGTGTTTCATATTTGGGAAGAGGTGAATGTCATAAAATCGGTTGCAATGATGCCTCGCTGCTTTGAACTCATCTCCCTGTGGGTTATAATTTTCTTTAGTTCTCAGCATGCCAAAAATACCAAAAACAAAGAAAACAAATGAATTACATGAAAAACACATATGACTTTCAGGTACAAAAAGTTTGGAAATAAGGTAAGAAATAAAACAGCCATGACCATAGAGACATTACTTTTCAATCAAACTTCGTACATATGAAATGAAATTATTTGAAATAGTTGTGTACAATTTTTGTTTTATTTAATTTATTTTTACTTGATTTATTTGTTATTTATTTGTTATTTTACTTATTATTTATTTATAATTTATTTTATTATTTATTTACTTATTTATTTATTTATTTTGTTATTTATTTACTTATTTTACTTATTTATTATTTATTTACTTACTTATTTATTTATTGTTATTTATTTACTTACTTATTTATTTATTGTTATTTATTTACTTATTTTATTTATTTATTATTTATTATTTTACTTGTTTAATTATTTATTTATTATTTTACCTATTTTATTTATTGTTTATTTATTATTTTACTCATTTTATTTATTATTTATTTATTATTTTACTTATTTTATTTATGACTGAATATTTAATTAGTTGAACAATTACGGTACCTAATTGGGAAATATTTTTACATTTCCCAAAAATATCGCAAAAAATTAATATGTTAGAGTATTTTTACAAGCATTATTTTTCAGGACATTCTTTACATGACTCGGAGTACATTTTAAAAATATTTTAATATCATGAATTTCCGAAAAATAGTGATAATATCAATTAAAAAATGAGTGCAAATTATTATTACACAATTTAACTCTGAAATAGGCTAGATCTTGTTGCATCCAGACTTTTGTCCAAGACCGCCATCCCAGTGGCCAGACGCATTAATGGGATATCCAGACGCGAAAACCATCACTTATCTCAAGACAATTTGACACGATTGGAAATCGAACAAGAAAATGAAAACACTGTCTAGAACTAAAAAGGAACGATCCTTGCTTCAGAATCAACGTTACATCATCGTTCTCAGAGAGAACGCTTTCTACGGATATTCTCATGAACATCAAATTATTTCTTCCAACTCCAAATGTGTGTGTGTGTGTTTTTTTTTTTTTCCTTGAGACAGAATTGGGTAAGATCTCAATGTCAGGGTTTATTCAAATCTTATTTATGTAACATTAGAGCAGAGGATTTTAACCAAATGTGTGTTGAAAGATTTCAGACCATCTACGAGTCTGCACAGTAAAAAAAAATTACTTATTTCTTTTCTTGTAAATGCAATACGAAATGAATTAGCTACGTTTGCAATTAAAAATCTACACCGAAGCGTAATGTTCTTATGTAAGTTAAACAACCATTATCCGCTTTACAGGTCATTAATAAATAAAATGTTACTAGAAGCTTCCTTTCTTCGATGGTGGTTCAAATAATAACCCCTTTTTGACGACAGAGGGTGTTGCTGAGGTTCGTCAGAATTTCCGTTGTGTGTTATCTGCTGTTAAACAGCGCCAAAACAAATCTGACATTGATTCATTGTTTGGTTTTGATTGCTGCCGCATCGAGTTATCACCGTCGATGAGACCAGGATTCATCATTATACACTGGATACCAAGCAATAATTCAAGAATGGGTTGCTCTGGGTATGCTCCAAAGAAAGCGAAGGTGATTGGAAAGGTAATGGAGATATCTTTTGGCATGCGAAGAGATTCATGAACTTCTTAGAGAAAAGAAAAAGATCATTAAGCAATACTGAAGTAAATTATCTCATTTTTCATTCCTATTGCGAGTACTTTTTTTAAGCATCCTCATATTATATTATTACAAATATATTGTCCAGTAGGTGTACAGTGAAAACTGTTCAACAAGGAGGATAATGGAAAATAACGCTTTATTCACAAATATTGAGGAAATGTCAAAGCACAGGTAGGATAACTTGTACAGCTTAAGAGCACAATCAAGCGAAATAGCACTTTTACTGATTACTGACACAACAGGAATAAAAATAGTTCACAATCAGGCCAACATCACAAACAAATGCAAAACAGTACTTTTAACAACAGTAATAGCACTTCCAATAACGTTCAGCTCACCACCAACTATTTTGCATTGCGGACAAATCTCCAGAGTAATATGCACTTCAAAAGGAAACTGATAGATTCTGCTCAGGCTCCACATCTCCTCGCATTTATAGTTGTCCCTGTCTTGTATGACATCACAGGGGAAATTCAGGGAGATCTCATAACTTCTGTCTTGATGGAGTTGTCGAGAAAATTTGAACGCATTCGAAAACCTTTATTTCATTGCCAAAATGGTCGCCAAGTTACCAAAATGATTGCTAAGATTTCCGGTTATTGCTTAAGCCTTCCTCGGTTTTCAATAAACATCTGTTGATGTTCCTTTCCATTTATAAGAGTAGCATTTCAGGTAAGTGTCACTACATGTTTGTAACAACATTTATGTTTTAAAGAATGATATATTAGGTGTTGCGCAAGAAATGAAGTTTTTTGTCGGAAGCTTTTGTTTTGTTTTGTGATTAAACTTAAATAGCAGATACTGAAGTTTATATTAAATTTCTAACAAATTATACCTCAAGTATATAACAGACACTATAATGATAGTAATTAATTGAACGTATTTAGCAACAAAAGACCATTCGGGCTTGGACAAAAAGGCCTAACATTTAATATGAAAGGCATAACATAGGTGAAAGGCATAACACTTAAACCCATTTAATTTTATGCATATATTTGTTTAATATAGAAAAAATTCTGAAAGAAACACAACTCAAAGATTATTCTTTGTAAAATCAATATTAGGCTCCCAAACATGCTAAGAATGAAGCCAAATCAAGGAGAAATAGTTTAAAATTTCATCAGACGTCATTTGACTTTGTTATGCTGGGGAGATTTGATCCGGGTATGAGCTGATCAACAGAGCTGCTTTGCGCTGCGCCTTTGACAACAGCATAGAACGGAATTCCAGTTATTAGGCATTTTTACTCTTGTCGCTTTAAATTAAGATATATGGGCGAGAGCTATTGTACACCCCCTTCTTTGGAAGAAAATTGTTATGCTGTTGAGGGGTTTTCAGAATGATATTTGTGGAAGATTGTTATCCAACCATTACTACAACTGATATACATACCCTGTTATATTGAGTGTCATTCGGAGCGTTTTCCGTTGACGTCATCGGCAGTTTCTAGTTGATATGGCGTATCTATCACCAATCGGGTTTGGTCGCCAACTGGCAATTGTACAACTACAAATGCTACGCTGATGAAATAAAAACAAACTAGCAAACTGAGTAACTTTTGTTCAATCGTCATGATAGGCGGTGTTACTGAGCGTTTCACCGAAAGAAACAAATGTAATTTTAGAAAGTTTGAAGAGAGGAGAGGAAAATAGGAGACAAAATAACGTCTATGTTGTGAGCCAAGTCAAAATGCTTCTGAAATAAATTGATACTAGAGTGAAACAAAATATTATACTCTCCTTACTGTCACGTCTATCGCCAAAAGAGAGCCATGAGCACACCTACAGAGCGAAAATTGTAATAGCATACACAGCGATAGTATTACTTAGAAATCTTTGTAATCTGTTTTGCTTCTTGTAATATATAAACCCAGGATTCGATAGAGAGCTCTCGACGATTTCATACGCATTCCATCATGTCGGAAAGACAACAAGATAAAATGCAAGTAATTACCTCAATAAATAATTTTTATTCCAATTTAATGAGTCATCCAACTTTACTATTTGATTATTGAGTGAATTTATTGCGAACAATGAGGCATCGTTGATAGTGTTTCCCCTTTTGTAGATTATATGCATAATCATGCGGAAGAAAAGAAATTTCACAAGATTGGGTTGTGTGCGTGCGTGCGTGCGTGCGTGAGCAATATCAAGTAATTATTCCATTCAAACTTTTGTTTTCTGAAAGAACAAGGAGCAGTTTTTCTTATTTCTCGATTTTTTGTACTTAATACAATATACCATCGTCCAAATATACTTTGTTTAAGGGATATCGTTTCAACACTTCTGAATAACATCATTTGTGAAGATGTTATTCAGAAGTGTTGAAAAAATATAATATTTAAGTGACGCTATGGAAGAAAACGTACATGAATATAATAAAGCTACAATGACTTCCCTTTACACTCAAGATGGTTGCCACGGTAGTTTAGTGGTCATTGTCGTGGAATCATGGTTGACGGTTTTCGTCGAGTCGTAGGTTCGAGCCCTGATGCCACTTAAGACTTGCTGTGTACCGGAGGCCGATGCACATTAAATCTGTAGAGGCTCCATGTCCTTCCGTTAGCGCGAACTGAAAAGAGTTCAGGAGTTGCCCTCGTCACTTGACCGAGATTCAAAATTACGAGGTCCATCACCAATAGCCCAGTGTTGCTTCTAAGTGAGACGTTAATAAGCGATCAAGCTACGTGTATTTAAAGAGGGGGGGAAAGTATATTTCTTCAAAGTCTTATTTATTATTGAACAAAAAACAGGATTTAACAGATGAAGATAAGAAATATTGCCGAGAATTTCATTCTGTTAATTATTTTCACCTGTTTATCATCAAATTTACTTCGGTAATTAATATAGCTCTAAGAATCATGAGTCTCAAATGTATTTTTTCGTCCATAACATTCATTAGAGAAAATACCCTTTCTGTGCATGCATTGGTGCTCTTTTATTTTTTAAATTTGTCACCGTGAATTGCTGTCTTTTTAAAAAAGATACATGTTGGCATCCCTAAGGTGTGTTTTGAGGCAATGGGACAGGATATCTAAAAATGGGGCGTATGGTCAAATTAACTATACACCATTCATTTTTCTTCTCTTAGTCTTTTCGATATGGATTCACATAATAAACCAATATGTAATACAAGGTAGCCCAACCGCTAGACGATTTAAAGGCCTAGGCTTGAAAAATAAGAGGTGAGGGATGGGACCCTGATAATACAGGCAATTCACTTCCAGCTAGATAAAATTGGTACCAATGCTAATGGTTCAAAAAAAAGAAACTAAATTATGACATCAACGGATCAATTAACTAAATTGTTCATTATTACAATTAATTTCTAAAACATAATTTTTTCGACTTGGAATCCTATTCTTTTCACGTATCTGATCTCAATCTTAATGTTAGAAAAAGTTTCAAATTTCCTAAAATATGGCCAATAAATTAATATTGTTACTGTCCGCCTGTAGAGGCCTCTTTGTAAATGATGAGTGTATAAAATGTTTGCTCACACAACACCCCAGTAATAGAGAAGCACTCCAGTGCGAAAAAGATCTCTGTAACTCATCGCGGGTGACACACGCTCTAAAAGTAAACTACGGTGCTCATCGACGTAATGCGATGAAGGTATAAACCGAATAAAATAAATTTTGTTATTGCTTACTACATTATTTAATTTGACTGAAGTTTGAAGACAAAAAGGTAATTAAAAACTAAAGTAGTGTTAAAAACAACTAGATAATAAGTAAAGGTGGATTTCATATATATATATATATATAAGTTATCAATTACGAAAGTAAAAAAGAAAGCTTATAAATCAGAAGTGGAAATGCGATATATGAGCTAAGCAAGAAAGATATGTTAGATCAAGAAGTGTGTTTTCTACAGTATTTCAATTCTAACAGCAAGTCCGAGCGATGAGAAAAATTGTAATTATTTAAAGAGTATCATTTTCAACACTAAATAAAATTTAATTCCAAGAAATAGGGTTTCTGTTTATAGAAGAACCAAAGTGAATTATTAATAAATAAAAAAGTAATTTCATTCTAAAATGGCTATCCAGTGAGACTTTTATACCTACATGTATAATGAATAAGAAAAATGGAGAACGGCATGAAAAAAACCAAGTGCAAAATACAATTAAGCAAAATAAAACGACCGCGTTAATCAAGGGAACCTAAATGAGGTCTTACAAATCAGATAATAGATATGGGGATTCAAAATGTTAAATAAACCACCTGCAACCATCAAAGACATCAATTCACGTCCCGATATGTAATGAATATACAATGTTTCGTGTTATGCAGAGAATGGCTCCTTCGTTTCTCGTCTGAGATAGGAAAAAAAATAGTTTCATGTAAAGAAATCATGCATGAAAACGACAGAAGAAAACAATGATTTACCGACTTTTTTTTTTTCTTCGGGATTTATGAAAGACGTAAAACTTTGAAAAACACAAACGTCGCATCGAAACGATTTCTCGATACATTGTATCAAAATGTTTTTTTGACTCATTGTATCACAATTATTTTTTGTGCTGTAAGACCTCGTTTAACACTTCCTCGATTATCACTCATTCCGTGCAACGCGCTCGTTCGCTTTATTTTGCTGTATTTCACTTTGTATTTCCCTGCCATGTTTCTCTAGAGTTTTGTTATACATTCATTTATTATACTTGGCCGCGTTTGCGTAGTGATTACGTTCTGGAACTCACGGACTGCGTTGTTTCTGTCCAGTCGTGGGTTTGAGCCCTGATGTCACAAGACTCGTTGTATAGTGGGACTGATGAACGTTAAATCTATCGAGATCCAAAGTTCTCACGTTGGTGAAGTGAGGAAGTTTGGAGAAGGAGGGGAGGTTACAATTCAGGTGCTCGTTTCGTAATTTGACCAATATCCCAATTGTTGCTTTCAGGTGCGACGTTAATAAACAATCAATTAAAATTCATTTATTATTCGAATCTATATCGAAAAGACTAATCAGAAAAGAGAACTGAAGCGCTTAAAAATATTTAGTAATTTGGTAATACTTTTGGAGCTGCGTATAACAATACATATGATATACCAAACAATGCAACGAAGTGCATTTCTCAATAATAAGATACGTCATGATGCAATAAATAATCACACATACACAGTAAAGGAAACCTTAACCACTTTATTTTGGCTAAGAATGAGGTAAATCGATATAAATTACTAATGTGGAGTGTTCACTCAATCGCATCCTTTGCCAAATATTATAATTGAAACCTCTACTTGTCTTAATAACAAAAAGGAATAGAGTTGAATAAATTGGACGAATTCCAGTAACTTATAATAACATGATGCGAGTCAAGTATGAGTTAAATCCGCTGTATTTTCTCTTGTTTTAAACCAGAGAAGTTTACTGTAAAGATACAAGGTGGCGCTCTTATCGCTTAGAATGTGTGAAACATGTTTGTTTTTAGTATTCTAACGATTGTAAAATGAAACGGTCATTGACTCGCATATAGGAGCGTACTCCATTGGTTCCAATATATTTTAGAAATAAAAAATATTGTTAGTTTGTTCAAATGGCTCGTATCGTAGCGAATTTAGTGAACTTTAATTACTTGTAGTAGAAGTAACAATATCTACTCTCAGAATATCACCTATATAGTGGGCTGATCAATCTCGCTAATTTTCTAACTCTGATCTCTCTAATACCTCCAATCTCTCAATCTCACTCACTACACTTCTTATATAGTAATGCTAACTTACATAAATCATGATTCTTTCATGAGACTAGGTTCTCAATTCAAACTATGTAGTTAGTCTCAAAGGTTAGTCACAGGGAAATGTACTCGAGGACCCGTTACAAATCAGTTAATTGCTAATTGGGTTAGGTGGTAGTTAGCTTAATTCATTCATTTATTCTTTTTGTATAACTTGCTTGTTTAACAGTAAATATTCTAAATATTTTGTCCAAAGACAAGACGTCGGAACAGATGTCAATGCGAACTTCTGTGTTTTTGGCTAGTCTGTCACAAATGTGAAGCTTTCTTTAGTTTTTTTTTAACGAAAAGTTTTTAGATCTGTCAGAATTTTCTTAAGGAGAGGGGAATGGCAATTTTTAATTAATGTTACAGTTACTATAAGCATGTATATTTACTGTAGTACTCTTGAAAATAACATTAAATTTTCCAGTAATTAATCCAAGTAACAAGTCAGTGAGCAAAAATTTTATTAAATATTAATAATCAGGTGGAAAAAAAACTACAGAATTTTCGGAAGTACAAAAATAAAGGATTACTATAGTAATGAATTATTGATGATTTATAGTCCTAATTTATCATTATACTAATTATCATAATAAATTAACTTGTCAGGAGATTCCTAAAATACGTAATTTCATGACAACGCCCCTGACTACAAAAGAACTAATCTGCACGTCATATCTAAAGAAATTTTTTCCATCGTTGCAGCATTTTTCGTAGAATAATATTTAACGATAAGTATATACTTTATGTCGTATAAAGTTGAGCAAAGGATTCAATTATGCTTTGTATCCATGGTTACCAACTGTCTGGTTTTTAACATTCCTTTCGTTACTTGTTCCAATAAGAAACAAAGATTTATTATAAAATGTCAGAGATAATATCTGCTGTAACAAACTTACAATAACTGCTCCAAGAAGTGACACTCGACTACACGCTACAGAAACAGAATATCATATGAGGAATTTTATAATTTTGTGCAATCAGAATTTAACTCAAATATTTTAAAAATCAGCCAAAATCACTTTTATTTATTTTATTTATTTATTTATTTTAAATTTTTAATAAAATTCGTAATTATATTTTAATAACTATATTAATTTCTTTATCAGACTGAAAATAATTCATTATCGAATAAAACAATGGTATGTATCAATAACACTGAAATGAAATAATTTTTCTCCCGAGTAAGTTACAAAGAGTCTTTTTAACCTTTAAGGGTAAAATATTCCAACTTTTATTATTAAAATTCATTTTAATATATGATTTTTTAATAATAAAAAAAAACTCTCCTTATTTAAACCCATCTTTATTTTTAGTAATCATTGGGATTTCTAAAGTAGAAACGTAAAAAATCATTGATTGCCTAGTAAAAAATTCACTTATGTGAAAATATTTAAAAAATGTAATTAACAAAACACACAAACGTAAAATAATTTGTAATTAAAAAAATAATTTTTATCTTTGGTGAGTTATAATGGTATTCTTACACTTAAAGGATTCCTTTTATTATGAAATCAATTATATTTTTTTATTGGAAAAAGAACCTCTCCTTTCACTACCCATTGTTATTTTCGATATTTGTTGTTTACTATTACTTTTCATAGAATAAAATCAAAACTATGACTCGTGTACCAAAGCCATGACCACATAAACGCCTGTGTTGGGGAGTAAAAACACAAAACATAAAATCCTTCCAAAACGAGTTGGAGTACCTGGCCTCCCGCCACCCGCCAATCACAAGCCACAACAGCCCTTCACCGAACCGCGCCTCGAAACCGAAAGCGCGCGTGCGAGATGTTTGCAAACAAGGCCAGAGTTCTTGTTTACCAACAACCACGAAACCAGAAGACCTCACCGGGCTCAATGTCTCACCGTTCCACAAAGAAATCGGTCAAGGAATGCTTCCCTCCCCACCTGTTTTCGAACGAGGACAATTTGAACATTCCGAAGACTGCAGCCGTTGCACAACCAGTCTTCCCCGAAGACACTTTTTTCCTGTCGCTCGATTGGCAACACAGTCCTTCGCGCATTTTCGGATCTGTGTAATGTTCGAATTCGTACGATTGATTGATTGAAAGTTAGGATGAATAATGGGTGTAGATTTTATTGTTATATTGCTCTCGTATCAGTGCGAGGCTGTTAGATTATGTCACTGCAATGACCTCCTCCGCATTCGGATTACACTGTAGATTTCATGTTTCAAAAAGCTTTTCCAGAAATACACATGAACGACCTGTAATGTAAACTGAGTGCCTTGTCTGAATAGGGATGACAACTTAAAATTATAAAATGCAAAATAATGTCATGTAAAAAATTAAAAGTTACCTAATGTAAGAACATGTAAAAGAGGCATTATTACTTGTGAAGAAGAACGTGAGAATAATATAAAATATATATAAATACATATAAAGTTCTTACAGTACAGTCGTTAGGCTCTAAAACAACGATTTTTTTTTAAAAAAAATTAGATTATCTCGTCTGGAAGAAAAAATGGTGATAATATAAAATACATTTAATCTCAAACATCTATAAATTATTTAATGCGTGATGATAATACAGAATATATTTAAACTCCGTACTACTCCTATGGAGTATTCCTCATTCCTCTCAAAAATACGATGAATTAAAAAAAAATAGAATGTTTCGAAAGTAAGTAAACAGTGATATGATAATATAAAATACAGATAACCTCCTTATGTAGTAGGTCGTTAGGTTTTGAAAAAAAATTTGATTGTGTTTCATGTGGAAAAAGAAAAGGATGATATTATAAAATACATTTAATCTGCGTATAATGCTGCCGATACTCTCTAAAACACGATTTAAAAAAAAAATGATTATTTCGTGAGGAAGAAAAAAATAATATGATAATATAAAATGCAGGTAATTTTCATATATAGCACAGTCATCAGGATCCTTAGCGATATTTTTTTAAAAAAATTAGATTATTTCACGGGAAAAGAAAGAAAACGACATTAATATAAAATACAGGTAATCACTGGACAAAACGGTACACTATAAAACAATAATTTATAAAAAAGTTAGATTATCTCGTATGAAAAAAAGAGAGAGAGAGAAGTGATAATAATATAAGATACAGATAATCACCGTACAGTAAGTTCGTTAGTTACTGAAACAATGATTTTAAAAGAAATATTAGATTATTTTATGTAGAGAGAGAGAAGAAGAAAATGATAATATAAAATACAGTTAATCTCTCCGTTCAGTACGGTCGATAGACTCCATATCGATTATTTCAAACAAATAGATTATTACATGTGAAAGTAAAAAATTATTGTAAGGAATATACAGATAATATCTGTTATAAGTTGATCATTAGTATCTAAAACAATGATTTTTAAAAATTTTAGATTACTTCGTGTGGAGAAGGAAAAAAAAATGAGGATAATATAAAATACAGATAATCTCCGTAAAGTTGGATCGATAGGCTCTAAAACAGTTACTTGAAATTTTGTAACTATTCCGAATTAAAATAATGTCTAATTTTAAATAATTAGACTATATTTCTCTCGTGTGAAAAAAGAAAATTAGGTTAATGTAAAGTACGGATAACACACAGATTTAAATGAAGCCTTCGTAGTAATTTTCAAAAATTATTTACTAGTAAATCAACAAACAAAACAATAAATTCTGTTCAGAATAGCTGTCGCAAATATTGAAAACATAAATAATTGAACTTCAAAGATATAAGATATAATGAAATATTTTCTTATCTTTCAGCTGGCAACGATTAGTTTTATTGTTTGACGCAAAAAAGTGTACAGGTTTGCGCGAACAGGTTCTTTTACTGTTGTCTTAATTCACTTTTTATTGATAACTTGAAAGGGAGGAAGTACATTTTATAAAAATATTCTCACTTTTGCGACTGAATTTACAGGGTTTTTATTATTGTTATTTATTCACGTCCTTTTTTTATTAATGTTCTGTGTCATCGTTTCGTTTATGAGGAGTTCGTTTTGTTAATGTGTTAGTTCGTTTAGTTAATGTGCTAATTCGTTTCGAGCGTGTGTGTGTGGTTATTTCATTTTATCCTCTCTTTTTTAAAAATTAATTATTCTAATTCCAGTCTTTTCAGTTTAAAAGTAGTTTATCTTTCATTTTAGAGTGACATAAATCTTTGTTTCCCTATTAACCCTAAATAAAGGCGTGTAATGTTTCCGCTTCGCTAGTAAGGATCTAATCCATCAAGACGTAATATATAATCAGTCAAGAAATAAACACACAATCAAGTAAATGAACAATTTTTTTCTAAAGCCTTAGAATGATTAAAAATATTTTTTCGAATTACGAATGAGAAACGATTAGTAAATCACGTGCTAAAACAAAGAAGAGAACTGTGAGTTCTTATCTAATCGAAACTGCAAAACTGGATCCAAATTCTTGTAAACTGAATTCGAATTAAGTACTCATTCTCTGAATATCACCTTCACCCTCTCCCACCAATATCGTGCACTCATCGAATCCGCTATTTCCGCCTATCGCTAATCTCTTACACCAATATCTCTGATCCCTCCGACCTCTCAATCTGCTTATTTTCTAACCAAAACATTTTTTGCGCAGGAATGTTAATTTATATCAGTCACAGTTCTTTCACGGGGCGAGGTTCTCACAATTTACAAAACGTAGCCCAAAAATTTAGTTGAACGGGAAAACGAAGGAGAGTCTATTTCATGCTGAATTTACTAAATTTGGGGATAATTCCCGTTCCAAAAATGTAAATCCTTCTGCAACTGCGTCTAAAGGTTTCTTTTCTTCAAATGATACTTGCGGCTTTTGACAGGCAGTCTGAGTTTTAAGGACAAGCAAGGCAAGGACACTAACTTAAAAATTCATAACTAAAAACAAGTAATTTGCTTCACCATCATGTAATAATCATCATGATCCGATAAATAATTCTAAATTAAAAATGAATGAGCGACTGCAAGTTCTTTCTTTCCTAATTAGAACACAGGACATCGATGGAGAATATTGTGTGTGTGTATTCTGTATTTTTCAATGTATAATACAATTTTAAAATTTTATGGCTTTTTCAAGCAAGAAATGAATCACAAAGAGAATTTTAGATGCGAAAAAAAAATATTCATTTTGAGTAATACGAATGAAATAAAAATGATGAGTTTTTGAAAAGAGTTAAGTCCCGTAATACAAAAAACATGGATGACGGGGAAATTAACTAATTTGAATAATGTTTGTAGCTGATGATGGATAATCGTTTTTAACTTTCTTTACGTACAATCTCGTTAAAATCATTAAGAAATTAGAGTAGTGTAAAACTACCTTCTGTTGAGTTAATTCAGTTAAGAATATATTTTAAGCTGAACAACATTTATATTGGTATTCTTTGGGTCAACAGGAGGATGATCTGTTTCACATCGGATTTTTAATTATTTGACTGTTTATTAACATCGCACTTAATAAACAGTTAAATAATCAAAAATCCGATGATTATTGGACTGTTCTCGCATCGAAACAACACGAGTAGCCGTGGTAATAGTGTAGTGGTCATAGTCGCGAACTCGCAACCGACTTTGCTTTCGTCGAGTGAGAGCTCGAGCTCTGAAGCCACTAAAGACCCGCCGTGTAACGGGACTGATGCCCGTTAAATCTGGTTGAGGTCATAAGCCCTCCAGTTGGCATAGTATGGAAGTTTGGAGAAGAAAGTACCAGCTCAGATGTTGTCCTCATCACTTGATCGAGGCTCAAAATAATGAGGTCCTTCGTCAGTAGCCTTTGTCTTGCTTCCAAGTGCGACATTAATAAGCAAAAAATCTGTAGAAGTAACACGAGGGCTTTGGCAATGGACTTCATAATTTTGAATCTCGGTAGCATGATGAGGACGACACTTGATTGGCACCTCCCTCGCCAAACTTTCACACCACGTCATTAGTGATATCAGGATTCAGCGGAGAAAAAGGCCATCCATCACCTCACAGCCATACCACTCGGCTTCCGTGGTGGCTGTTTATGTCTGAGTTACAGTATAAACTAAAGCAAGAAAAAGAATTAAATACCCCAGTTTACGCGAGAAATATGTTACCACAACAGAATACACAAGGTCTCATCAGAAGCCTTTCTTCGAAATTCTAGTTCAGCATTAATTAAACCAAACCAACAAAGAACACATTTTTCACTAAGTCAATAATCAAGTGACAGAGAAATATATGACAGTGAAAAACCCCACGCAAATTCATTAGTAATTGCGCAATCCCCTTCAACCTAATTGAAAATTGAGCATCATATCAAACCGCCAATTTAAACAAAAATCACCATTGCCCATTCACTTTTCAACAACTTCCAGGAAACATTTTACCGCATCAAGACGCAACCGTATAAACATTCCCAATCACTCGAAAATGTTGCGTTTGGAATATCTCAAAGTCATTTTCCCGTGACCGCTCCAATCAGCCATAAATCACCCTCTAGTGACCATGACAGATAAAAAAAAAAATCTGACATGTCTCAAAGACTAACTGGTGGACAAAGGCCGCCAGATAAAAAAGTTTACTAACACAGAACTCGCATTATGTATATAAGCAAAAACGCATTTGCGTAGTAAGAAAAAGGAGATTGTCGAGTGCAAAAATAAAGAATAGGTTTCCCTTATCGGGCAACGCGTGATCACACCATTCATGGTGAAGTATCTTGACACATGAAACGCAGTTCGGGGGCGATTAAAATTTCATCTCCTTTATCGACACACAAGGTCTACTTTACGACTGTTCTTTGAGTAGATTCTTGTTTGGATTGGATGGGTGATAGAGTAGTTGTGTGGGAATAAAGTAAACTGCGCTCATTGACTTCTTTTGATAAGGGAGGAACTTCCTCGTATCCTTTGTAACAATTTTTGTTAGCGAAAAAAAATATTTTCAAAACATCCGTGTCCATACACATAGTTTGAATAATAAAGGGTTATTCAAAACGATTCATCCGATTTCAAAATTCTATATTTTCATATATAAACGACGCAGAATGATGAGTAATACATGAATGCAAAGGGAAAATATAGAAGTATTTTTACATGTGTTTGATTTCCTTAATTTACGCGTATAATATCAAATCGGTATGTAAGTTTCAGCCAACCATATTGTAAAACGTCAGTGGCAATGGACTGTTCAGCAGCAGAAATTTTCACTGTTGAAACAAATCTGAAAGCAATGATGACGCATACGCTTTATCGTTCACAAATCCTCAAAGCAAGGAATCGCATGGGGTCATAACATGGGGTGACTTAGATGGCCAGCTGTTTAGCATCAAGTCATTTAGTCCACTGGGACCGATCCAATTGCTAGGTAGCTCCGTGAAGGCTTCTAAAACAGCATTCGTGAAATAGCTTCATGAAGAACACACAAAGCTACTTATTGTTCACAATATAAAACTTCCATGGGTTTCCTTTGTATTCATGCATTACTTTTCATTCTGTGTCGCTTATTTTTGAAAATATGGAGTTTTGAAATCGGATGAGTCATTTTTTTGAATAACCCTGTATTTCAAACTTTGTAAGAATTGTAAAAAATATTCGCATTTGTTCAAATTAAAACGTGCACATATATGTAGATCATTACAAAGTATATAGATTAGAAGACGAAAACTTTTTCTTTTTTAACCTGGAATATATGTTCACAATTATAAAAGGTCTTATTAATTTCTTTATTATCTAACAAGGCCAATTTTTTAAAACCAAATAAACATTTTAAACTTAATTTGTTTTAAAATTAGTACATGCATTTATTCATACTTATTTCAAATTCCATTCTAATCCGCTTTAAATGATATCGGTTCCAAATAAAAAGGGAAACTAGGGCTGATTTTTATCGCATTAGAGTCTTATCAATATTATAGGAATAGTCTAAATCAAGCATGTTAAACTCAAAGACCAACACGTGTGAAATTTGCGTTTATCTTAAGTTTTAAATTTATATTAAGTTTTTTGAAATTCTGCTTCTTCCAGTAAACCTAAAGTTGGCGGCTATAGTAGCCGAGTGATCATGCCAACAAGGTTGTGATAAGCAATGTTTCAATCGAAATTCCGAGTATCGCATTTGAGTCCTGGTTCCATAAAGATCCATCGTGTAAAGGGGCAGATGCACGTAAAATATACCAGGTCTCAATCATCACATTCGTCTGGCATAGATGTGGAAAATAGAGAGTCAGCGAAGGTGTCGACATCGTCATTTGACCGTAGCTCAAAATTATGAGACGTGGTTAGTGAATGGGGGACTTAAAATAGCGCTCCAAATCCCAGATGGCGAGCGAAGGTCCCTTGGATATAACAATAATAATACCCCGAAGTTTTTTATGCAAAAATACAAAAAGCTGCAGTTAACTTGATTTTCTTTTTTTGTATACATGACGACATTTCTGGACACAATCCAGAAGAATAATTGATGATGTGAATTGTATTTCATCCTACAATAAAAATATTACATACCATTACTGTAGTTGATATGGATTTACCTTAGATTGTAATGAATTTATGAACGCATTTTTTCAACCCTTTTCGGTGGTCGTGTCTTCACTGCCTCTTCGAAATCGGTTGAACTTGATGAGCACGGATTCTGTCTAGAAATCTTTTAATTCCGCAGAAATCATGTACAGTTAGTATTAGCAACTGAACGGAAAATAATCAGTTATTACGCGCCTTTATCCTTTTTCTGGTTAGTGACATCTTGAGTGTGAGAGTCGTTGCATCTTAATAAGTAGTATTTAAAATCTAAAACAGATACATAGCGCACCAGCGTATGATGTAAAGAAATATTACTTTGGATGTGTTTTGTGCTATGCAGAGTGCTGAGAAAACATCCGGATAAATTGTAAAGGTTCTGGTAAATGCCAAGTTGAGGCAACAGCAAGAGCTGTTTAAGTAAGCTCAAAACCTCTTGCAGCGTCTTAAGACGATATATCACATTTGAAATGTCGACATTATGCATTGTTATACAAAATTCAAAGCTTAGGGATATCTATCTAATGAACATCTATAAATAGATTATTCATGATTAAATTAATGCCAAACATGAAATACGTTTGAAAATGGATGAAAATTCGTGCATAAATTTGTAAAGCTTGTCTTTGTGTTTTGTAGTTACTTAATTTGACTGTCGGTTGTAAAGACAGGACTCAGTTCTATCTAATCAAACACTTATATATAAACTCAAACGCGTATTCTATGTCTAATCAAACGTTTAAATTTAAACGCATATTCTATACTAAAAAAAAGTTGTTTTGATTCCCAATATCGCCCCATATAATTAATCAGGTCAGATATTCTCCAATATTATTCTCTTTAATTTCTGTGAAAAGATATGAACGTGTTCATTATACCCTTTCTCTTCGGCATACAATATGTACGACTTGCGTTCGCAAAAGTTGGTGTGATTGGATAATGGTGGGGATGAGGGAGTTGTGTGTGTGTGTGTGTGTGT
>BMAW01112651.1:350733-376213 GCA_019974015.1 Nephila pilipes
CTTTTTCCGCCTTGTAATACGTCGTTTACGATCGAGAGGAAGAAGGAATCCTACCGTAAGGATTTGCTTAACCCTCGACGCAACGAGTCTTAAGTGGAATTAGGATCACATCACTGACTGAAACAGGCCTGACATGACTCGCAATCGAGACCACTGAACTCAATTTCAGATAGCACTTCAATAAAATGTAAAAAATCTACTTGCGATTTTTACGCAACCATATAAAAGCTAACTTTAAACTATTGGAAGCTAATGCTAGAGAATCTAGGTTAATGTTACGATCTCAAACCTCGACAGTTTTTCCAAGTAACAGAAGTTCTACAACATCATCATGTTCTAATTCACATGAATATCATAAAGTGTATATAATGTCATCAAAGCAATACATTTTATATAACATGATATTTATAAGTCAACTTTTTTCTGTGAAATATATCTGGCTTTTTATTTCTAAACTGAAAGATGAATGAATTTTATTAAAACTGTAATGATTAGTGAGTTTCGTTCATATGGTTCTACTTTAACAATGGTAGATAAACGAAAATGTATTTGTTTATATACAGTACGATAAAACCAAATTTATTTGTTCATAAATGTTTGTAACGTCTTCTTTCTACATTAAGTACGATGTATTATTTATTATATTCCATCCATTATACTTCTTCCATTGAAGCCATTTCTTCATTTTCCTAAATTTTAAGCAAACATGTCAGAAAAAGAGAAAGCTACATCTCATGACACAGATGACTAGAAAAGAGCAATATGCAACTGAACGAAGTACAACACTTATTATATTAAATGAATAAATATATTCGTGTTTTAATCAATTTCTTGAGAATAACCTTGTGTATTAGCGTATCATGATTTGCTGTTATTTTAAAGGAGTTAATTAGTTTTTATACTATTAAATTTGCTTAAGAAAACCTTGTATAAGAGAATAGCTCAGTTTGTTATTATATTAAAGAAGCAAATCTCTGTTTATGTTTTATTAAATGGTCTTCATGTATTAGTGTATCAAGTTTTGTTATTACATTGAAAGGAATAAATTTTTTCTTGCATCATTTAATGCCCTTTTAAAGACATCATTGATGCATATTGATGTATTCATTGAATTGAATATTAATACGATCCTCCGTGTTTTCATTTTGTGCTTTTAAGATTATTCTGAGGAGGAGCTCGTGACCTTCACCTTTCAGGAAAAGTGGTTCAATGCACAATGAAGTTTTCAGCAACCTTGATCTCGATCCTAACATTTGACTTTTCCTTGACACTCACAGACGCGCTCTCTTCGTAAAAGTACTTTCTCTGCTGCCTTACGCATTGCACAGAGCAGCGTCCTTTTGGAAACCGGGGGGGGAGGGGATTCGAGAGGCGTTGAAAAGATGGAAAGGAGGGCGTGTTCTATTGAAGAGCTGATGAATACAGAGAAAAAGTTGAATCTTTTGAATGTTTTTTTTTTCCGCCTTTGTAATTCGTGTTTAAATACGATCAGAGGAAGAAGGACCTACGTAAGGATTTGAAGCCCCTCGACGCAACGAGTCTTAAGTGGAATTAGGACTCACTACTCGACTGAAACAGGCTGACCATGAACTCGCAACCGAGACCACTCGACTACCTATTTCAGATAGCACTTCAATAAAATGTGTAAAAATCTACTATGATTTTACGCAACCATATAAAAAGCTGAACTTTTAAATCTATCTGAAGCTAATGTTGAAGAGAACTAGGGTTAATGTTACGGATTCAAACTCGCGACAGTTTTTCTAAGTAACAGAAGTTTCAATAATAATATCATGTTCTGAATTCACATGAATATCATGTTGTTATATAAAATGTATCGAAAGTAATACATTTTATATAACATGATATTTATAAGTCAATTTTTTCTGTGTGAAATATATTTCGTATTTTTATTCTCAAACTGTAAAGATGAATGAATTTTACTTTACAAACTGTAATGATTAGTGAGTTTTCGTATTTACATGTTACTAATTTTTGAGAATACAGTAAGATAAATGAAAATGTATTTGTCATATACAGTACGATAAAACCAAATTTATTTGGTTCATAACGTTTGTAACGTTCTCTCTTCTTTTTCATTAAGTAATGATGTATTATTTTATTATATTCCATCCATTATACTTCTTCCATTGAAGCCATTTTCTTCATTTTCCAATTTTAAGCAAACATGTCAGAAAAAAAGAGAAAAAAGCTACATCTCATGACACAGATGACTAGAAAAAGTAACAAACTAAAGGGAGAGATGACACAGGTGATTAGAAGGAAAGATAACACAAATAACTAGAAGGAAAGATGATAGGATAGACAAGACATAGAGGTTGTACAGAAATAACTAAAAGGATAGATGTCGAATTAGGCTATATATAGAGATGACACAAATGACTAGAAGGAGAGATAACAGATTAAACTAGAGGAAAGGATGACACACGGATTGCTAGGAAATGATTTTGACTAGTTATTAACGTCGCAATGAGAAGCAACACGAAGGCTATTGGTGACGGACTTCATAATTTTGCACCTCGGTCAAATGACGAGGATGACAACTGAACTGAAATCTCCTTCTCCAAACTTCCATACCACTCCAACGGGAGAACTTGGGACCACGACCAGATAAATTGTGCGTTTTTCCGTTATGAGGCGGTTCTTTAGAGGCATCAAGGCTTGAACCCACGGCTTGAAGAAAACAATGCCGCCCGCGAGTCTGCGAACATGGTTATTAGGTTACCGCGGCCACGCAAATGACTAGACGGAAAGGTGGCAGTTTATACTAGATAACGAGATTATAAATGTAGGATTTTCCAGCTAATTATCAAATAATTAATTGTATTTTCAAATGTACTGTAAACCAGTTCCTCAGTTACTCGATAGATGGCACCCCGAATCAGCATCATGTGATAGCTCGTGCAGCGGCACCTATTCCTGAACAAAACTGAGCGACATTTCGTTCTCGCTCTCTCTTTTCTCCACTTTCCACTTCTCTTCCGCTCCGTATTATCCCCATTGAAGGTGAACTCCGAACACCCGAGTGAGTTCCAACGCCCATCGCCGGCATGGGATAAAATTAATTAATCTGCCATCTATCTGTTTCAGAAGAACTGTTTACTCCTAATAGAGATAACCTGTATATAGATTAATGTGTATATATTTTCCTTTCATCTCTCCATTTAATAAACGAGGTAAAACAAATTGAGCCTCATCATTGAATTCCTACGAAATCATCATAGAATCCGGTAATGGAATTACTCCCCTAGACAAACCAAGTCCTTTGCGTAAGAGCAAACCAATGTAGATTCGGGATGTACAATCTCATCACACCCGTTCTACATATATATGATTAAAATAAGTTTACAGATTAAACAAAAAGGAAAAATAACAGGAGAAATTAATTAAGTTGAGGCCACGTGTGGAAGCTTTGATATTCAATCTTATAGTAGCTGACGTTGTTAGTAGACCATCGAATTTGGAGATAAGGTTTGACATCAGTTTAATGGCAGTTGAAACTCACAATTAATTTCCGCCTTTCATATATTTCCATCTATTCCAAAGTAGATGCGTATTTTTATTATTCCTTTTAAATTAAAAGTTGTAAATTCGTATGATGAAATGAATCGATCATTTCAAAAGCCACGGAAGTCCACACAACCACAACTTTTCAGAAATCAATAAAAGCTGTTTAATACGCAAGTACGCGAATTTTAAAGAAAGTGGATCAGGCCCGCAACACGCTGAGTCTTAAATAGTATCAGGGCTCGAACCCACGACTCGACGAAAACAACACCGACTGCGAGTTTGCGACCATGGACACTAGGTTACTGCTGTCTTTTATTTGGAAAAAAATAGTTCTAAATGTCTGATAAAGTTAATAACTAAAAAAAATTTCTGTTGGTAATTCTTAAAAATAATAAGTTGTCATAATTAAAACCACATTGGAAATCACTGAAATATTGTTTAGAAATTGGTCTTTTATACGCATTCAGGGCTAGGAGGTCTTAAGAATTTTAACGATGTGATTAATTGAAAATCATTAATAATACCTTTTTAAAAATCATAATAAACATCATTATGTTTTTTGTTTCATTCATTCTTGTTTTGTTTCCTCACTTTGATTGATCAGCTGATTTCCTGATCTTTTATCTCTATGTTTCATGAATGAAAACGCTTTCGCAAACTCCCTGCTGATGTACAACTTCAACTTCCCAGAAAAAAATAGCTATCGACATCACGAGTCTGTTGGAAAGGTGTGGGTTTTTTCACTGTCATTACTCCTTTGTTAGGGACTCATCTTGCTCAACAGTATTTTTTCCTAGAAAAAAAATATTACCCAAGGCCGAGTTATAAAATGTAATGTAATCTATGGTAAAAACTTTCAAACATTTAGTTGTATAAAAAAAAAGCAAAATTTAAAATGGGACTTTAGAAGACTAAGCCGAGATAAAATGTCCTATGATTAGTTGAGAAGCCACTTTTGCAGATAACAAAGCTTTATTTTCATATATAATTAAACTTTTCCTTTAATTCCATATCAAATTTATACTCCATCGTTTCACATCCATATTTATAACCCATATTAAAATTATTTTTGACGTATCGATTGATATACGAATATTAAACTTAAAAAGGAATTTTAAATAACATCTATAATTAAAGAATTGCTCTTTGTAATGCGTCGCAAAGAACAGATTTCGTCACCAAATGAATCTTTTTCTTTGCAATGCATTAAATAGAGTTCATTTTAATTTAATTTACCCTTATCTATTATCTATTACAAAAAGGTCCTTTGTTGGCTATCAATGACAAATGACCATTAAAATCATTTGACTCCAAAACAAAGAAGGAAGAAGAAGGAAGCCAAATTAGAAAGATGTTCGAAATTTTGGAGGCAAAAAGAGTTGCCTCACAAAATTCTGAATAATTATATTCCTTTAATTTTTTCTTTGATTTCTGATTATCCTTCATGAAAAATTGAGCATGAAAAAGGTTTTTTCCAAGTGGGTGCCGCGATTGCTTTCGATGGAACAAAAACAGCAACGAGTCGATGATTCAGAAAGCTGTTTATCGCTATTTACTCGCAACAAAAAAGATTTCTTGCGTCGTTACGTGACCATGGACGAAACATGGATACATCACTACACTCCAGAGTCGAAGCGGCAGTGGCGCACAGCTGGCGAAAGCCGTCCGAAAACGCAGCAGTCAGCTGGCAAAGTCATGGCGTCAGTTTTTTGGGATACGCATGGCGTGATTTTCATTGACTACCTCGAAAAAGGTAAATCGATCAACAGTGATTATTATATTGACTTGCTGGTGCGTTTGAAGGAGGAAATCGCAAAAAAACGACCGCACATGCAGAGAAAAAAAATCCTTTTTCACCAAGACAATGCACCCTGCCACAAGTCGATGAAAACAATGGCAAAATTGAACGAATTGTGCTTTGATCTGCTTCCCCACCCCCCATACTCGCCAGATTTAGCTCCCAGTGACTACTGGCTCTTTGCTGATCTTAAAAAAATGCTCCAGGGAAAAAGATTTGGCTCAAATGAGGAGGTCATCGCTGAAACTGAAGCTTATTTTGAAGCGAAAGATAATTTTTTTCATAAACATGGTATTGAAAAATTGGAAAAGCGTTGGAACGATTGTATCACCCTAAAAGGTGATTATGTTGATGAATAAAAAAAAATTTTGCAAAAAAAATGTTGTTTTCAATGTTAGTCTCGGGACTTATTGATCCATGTGTTAAATCTGGTCGATGTCCCAAAGTCTTCCAATTGGCGTAGTGTGAAGAGGTATCGTCCTCGTCACTTGACCGAAATTTTAAATTACGAAGACCTTCTCTAGTAGCACTCAAATTGCTTGTCAGTACGACTTAAACAAACATTCAAAAATCATTAGGTATTGAAAAGTTATTTTCTAATAATTTAAAATTTGAAGATCTTATTTGAAATCCATTTCTGTTTAAGACTTCATATTTTTCTCTGCGTATTTTTATAAACAATGCGATTTCACCTGATGATATTTTGTTCATTTTGATGTCGAAAAAAGTGCGTTAAATTTTCACATACATATTTTAATTATTTTTCCAATAGAAGTAGTTTATATTTGAATGCTTTATCCTGATCGTACATGTTTGTAATGATCTGACACTTTCCTTGCAGTTATAAATTAAGTCATATAAGTGTTTCGCTATATCGACCATGAAGGATAAATCTTATATCCTTGATGCGTCAAAAAAAAACAGGTTCGTGTCTTGATTTTTACTGATTAGGAGCTAGAGTATTTCTTCTTTCAAATCCCGGAATTATTTCAAAATCTTAGAGTAGGATAGGCAATGTACCTTGATCTGGTACGACAGATTGGAATAATTCACTTACGAATGCAAATAACTGACGCGGATGCAAACTTGAAAAAAAATGAAATTGATTTTTTATAGGAGTTCGTGTTAAATGTTCATCATATTCACACATAAAATTTCTGATGTGATTATTTACACCGTTTTAACTTACCCAGAGACAAAATTTTTATAACCTACATTCATTATTCATGATTTGACCACACACAAATTAATTTCTGTTTCAAGTTTAATAGTTATTCTGCTCTATCCTTCCCAAAACGTAAAAAGCTCTTAGAATGGATGAATTATATTTTTATATCTCATCGTATTTATTTTGTAAACTATCAAAAGTCGATCGGTTGTGAAGTAAACTTTGCCTGTTTACTTCGATGAAATGAATGACACGATTCTTTTGTTCCGTTACATTAGCTGAGCAGTTTATTTGTGTATACAGTGTTAAATGTTATACGATTATACACAGCTTTCACTGTTTAGAAGCGTTGTTTTTTAGTGTTATTCCAATAATACGCGTTTTCGGTAATCCAGGTGTGCTCTGGTCCGATATCTGCCGGATTACACGGAGTACTATAATATTAATCAATGTTTAAAAACCTATTAAAATTATGTTATTTCATTGCACTAAAAAATTCTAAGAGAAAGCAAGAAACATAAAATCAATTATATTATAAAACATATTTCAGAGTTTCTAGAGAAATGTACTTTATGTAATAACCTTAAATTTTTATCGTTATAAAAAAAAAAACTTTGCAAAACAGTCTATTACCATATTACCATCTTCAAAAGTTGTCCTTTTTCCTCGTTTATTTTCAGTCAAGATTCGAAATAAACCTAATTTCTTTGATCATCACACACGTGATGCAATTAGCATCATTGAACATTGTGTAAATGTTAATGTATTCGTGGAAAAAATAGTAATCAGGATAATATTTATAGAACTTTGTTTTTTGCTTTTCTGCTGAATACGAATTATGGTTTTCTCGAAATCTCTCTCTTTCTGATCTCCTTCTTTAAAAAGATACCAATTAAAATACACTAAGTATTGACCAAAATGTAGATTTGTAGTATTTTATCTCTTTCTTCTTCATCTCGTGTGGTTATCAACTACCAAAAGAGACAGAATATCAACTTTTCTCCATTTAAATGCTTTTTATTGCATTCACAATCTTTAAATTATCAAAATAGAGTTTTCACAAATGTTTATTTTATCATATTGGACACCAAAGGGGTTATTGTTTCCTTCAATGTATAAATTGGGGTAGCTGTTCACTTTTCAACGTTTTGTCGTAAAATATTTTGCGCGTATATGTTTGATGCCTGCTTTCACCAGAAATGAACTTAATTTTCGAAAAAAATGTCATGATAAAGTTCTCCTAAATTTCATTATTGGATTGAAATAAAACATATATGATAATTTGGTATTTTATTTATCTATCTATTGATGTATTAATTTAAATCATTTGCAATCAAAAATAAAGAAAATGACTGAAAAGGAATAAAATGATTCAAAATTTTAAGGCAGTTGTGAGGCAGCCATATTTTTGCCTTGAGATTTTCGTACTGCTACTTTCTAATTCAGCTTTCTTCTTAAAATGCTTTGTGGACCAATGATTTTATATTTATTTGCCATTATTAAGCTAATAAAAAAGGCTTTTGAAATAGACTATGTAATACAATAAATTAAAGCAAACTATTTGCAGAGTTGCAAAGAAAAAAAAGGTGAAGGAATCTGAGCGTCGTAATACAGTGCTTAAAACAATGTTTCTCTTTGTTTTTAGTAATGCAAGTCATGTTGATATCTTAAATGTATTAACATTGCCACATGTTCATTTTTTATGTGCGAATTTTAAAAAAATTCACGGAATTAAGGAATCTTTAGTGAAGTTCATAGCACCAGTTTTATTTAAACAAATTTATTCAAAAGATTTAGTTTCAGGGGAAAGAAACTATAAAAGAATAAAAGCAACGGTAAAATTAAAACTACAAATAAAATCTCGAAGTTGTATTCGTATTTATATATTTATGGGTTTAATAACATTTCCTGATCAATCTTTTCTTAACTTTAATCGTATTATTTATAAAACAACGAGATCAACATGGACAATTCTTTACTGTTTTTTTTTTTTTTTTTTCTTCTTAATTCGAGTATAAGGTATAGTGTAATAAGGTCACTCTTACTGCAAACAGAAATCATGATAACTGTAATGAAGTAACACCGTAGCTGGTAGTACTATCTTTCCTTCTCATAATTTTTACAAGAATTTTGGTTTTCACAATAGATTTTTCTCTTCCAAATTTAAAATTTTGTAAAATTCCTCTTTGTTCATGTTATATGCCAGAAATGGTTAAGAGGCAATTGTCCTGTTTTTTCTCTATAAATCCATTTATACCTAGTTTCACTGCACTTGAGGGGGGAAAAGCAATGAAAATGATAAAAAATTTCAATATTTTTAAGAACATAACTATATTTCTATTCGATATTATTCGAACGTAAGTAAGAAAATAATTTAAAATTCCTATTCCCTAATTCTCTTTCTATTAAGTGATAGGATGATAGGGCTATAAAAAAGAAGAATATAATAAGATGGAGAAGAATAAGCATAATAACAATTTTAAACAAAAAAGTTCACATACACGATGATTGGAGAATGTTAACCCCAAACGATAAATAAGTTAACGTACAAATTGTAGTCAAATGAATAACAGAAAATATTTCATCATACTTTTTTTTTTTTTTTTGAAATTCACAAAAATTATCTAATTTTTAATAGTTACTACAACTATTCGTGTTAGGATTCTGTATTTTGTTTGTCAGTTTACTGGTAAATAATTTATTGCATAGTATTGCGAAAGTTCCAATGAAACTCATTTAGCAATTTTCATCTATTTGTATTAATGCAATTTCATTCCCTTGGTAACTACTCGACTTCGTATAGGGGAATCTGACAATGATTGTAATAAATATTACGATATCGTGTTTCCTTTTTTTTATGCTGTGTTTTTTCCCTAAGAAGAATTCTGAAAATGATGTCTTCTACGTCAAAATTGTGATGAATACGACACAGTTATTGATTATCCTAGCAATTAGGGACGGTTAATGTTGTGAGGCGTATTTATTGCCTCATCGTGTAGGTCTAGGACCTTTTCTTCCAGGAAATTAATCAGTCATTATAGCGTACGTATTCTAATGTATGAAAGATTATAAAGTAAATGTATTTATACGGAATTTTGAGTTAATTTAATTTTCATTGATTTCTACAAAAAAGGAAAATCTAATTTTTTAAAAGAATAAAAAAGAACATTCGATATTATATTTCATATGGTCCTGTTTAACTTGTTTCATATCTGTTGCCCCTCCCCCTTCATTGACTTACTAATATTTTCCCCCATAGATAACCTTATATTTACCATTTAATTTTATGAAAATTAGAAGAAAAAGAATCAAAATTCCTCCTCATAGAGTTATTTCTTACGGGGCGCTATTGTTACTACTGCGTAGTTAGAGAAATAACCGTAAACTATTACTTATAACTCGCGTTCTATTGATATTAATCGAATGTGTTAAGCATCATGCAATAAATCGATTTCTCAGCGTCCCAATGGTTTATAACATATCACCATCTATTGACGGAAAGAACGAAACACTGAGAATCAGATGCATCTTCTCAGTCCATCTCATAGCCAGCAACGCAATAATTGAAATACTTTCAGTATATCTAATTTCAGGTACATACCACATAAAGATTCGAGGATTTGAAAGGTTAGATTATCAACACATATGCAACATTTTATTCCTGACTCAGAATCATTCGTAATAAAAAGAGAGAGAGAGAGAAAGGTATATCTTATTAGCTTGTATAAGTACATAAGAAATTTTCCTAATACGACATCAATGTATAAATTGTTCAGCTGCCCACACATAAAATCAAGAGGGTGGTTCAAAAAGTACCCCTATTAAGAATTTTCCTAAGAAGTCCGTGAGTATGTCGTCCTTCGCATTCCAAAATATCGTCCTATCACTTATCGGCCGTTTCCGCCTTATTAGAAGGTTCACCAGAAGCACAGCGATTGTGGAAATTAGAAGTGAGGGGCAAAAAATGTATTGATAAAAAAAATAACGGGTAGTGTATATAAGATGGGTAAATGCTGGAGTGACTTCTTGTATCCTTTCAGATCATCAATTGTTTCATAAACGCCACTGTAGCATAGTGGTCATGGTCGCGGACTCTGACTGGCGATTTCCGTCGAGTTGTGAGTTCGAGCCTTGATGCCACTAAAGACCCACAGTGTCGCGGCGCTGATGCACGTTAAATCTGGCAGGGGTCACAAGTCCTCCAGTTGATGTAATGGGGAAATTTGGAGAGGGTAGTGCCTGCTGAAGTGTCATGTTCGTCGCTTGACCGAGGCTCAGAATTACGAGGTTCGTAACTAATAATAACCAGTTCGGCGTTAATAATCGATCACAATCGCATTGTATGCTTATTTCCCTCAGTAAGTTTTTAAATTATTGAAGTAATAAAAGAAACGAAATAATTATTTGTAAGTGATAAAACAACAGATTTTATACAAATGTTTTATTTAAAAATTTTCGTTTTAGGTGCCTAAAATGGAATAAATATTTAACAGCTTCCCAAAAAAAGTGGAAGATCGTTTCCCTTACTTACTTAATCATCCCAATGAGAAGTAACCCAGTGTTTTGATTGTTGCTTGGTTTCCGGAGCATAATGGTGAATCCAAGTCTCTCATCGTCGGTACGAATTAAATTTTTGCTCGGCATTATACAATTTAAATTTTTAATTTGCAACAAATAGCTGCCAGATCAAAACTAGCCGATGAATCAGTATCTAATTTTGTTTTGGCGCTGTTTAACAAATGGTAGCACACAATGATAACGCCAACTTGCTTTATCAAAGCCATCTGTCATTCAACACAGGTATTTTTAACCCACCCCCAATGCATGCAAATGCTTTGAAGAAAATGAAGAGTTAATCCAAATCATACCACAACGCACTCAAAACCTGCTTGGTGATCAGAACTCCAGAATCATAGCGAATGGGTCATGGGTTCAAGAATAGATTCTAAATTATATCTATCGATTACTACAATCAACAATGTTACACTTTAAATTCAGACCTTCAAAGACTTACCTTCTCTTGATAAGTACAAGTATCATGACAGATACCTTAATTATCTTTTTCTCTCCCGTGGAAATAACTGTTTTTGGTAAATAAGCAAAATATGCTTCTGTGGAATACCTTAGTGATTCTTCACTATTTAGACCCTTCTTATTATCGACCAATTTTAACATTTTTACAATTTTTTCGGTCTAGATCATAGATATATTGTTTGGCGTAACGTATCCAGAATTGGTTTTGCGCCGGAACGCTTAACTTTCACTTACTTTAAATTCAAATTTGCTCTCACTTTAAATTCAAAGTTCTCTTTTGGCTTGATGAATGTTCTCATGACCTAACCTAGAGCATCAGTAGAGAATTCGGGGTCATAAATGTTGGAATCGAACCTCAAGTTCGAGTCCTGATTTCACTAAAGATAAGTTGCGCGAAATAATGAAAGCTATTGCATTTTCAACGCAACTGAATGAGTCAATTCTCGTACAATATATCGTGACGATTAGGAGAAAGATGCACCAGATGAGGTGTCGTCCACGTCACGTTTAAAGTTGTCAAATCCCTCTCCAGTAGGTCTTATGCGACTTTAGAGCAACATTTATTTAAAACTCAAAAAAACTCAAACCCATCAACGCAATTCATCCTTGATTACCTGTTCTATCTGTAGCTCAAATGCAATATTAATTCAACCATAACAGTAAAACCAATCAAATCACGTTTCAATCAAATATTTATCACATTTTTCCTGTTAAAAGTATCATTCAATTATGATGAATTACAAACACTTCTATCCCTTTAATCTAAATATACATTACACATTTTCCTTTTCAAAAAAATCTTGTCTCGCTCCGAAATAATGACGAATCTATTTATAAACCCATCTAACCAAAACTAACTAAAAGATATCGCTGACGTCACAGACGATTTGACCTTGAATGACTTTCAAACTACTCCTACGCCGAACAGGTGATAGAACAGAAATTACTTCTCTCTCTCTTTTTTTTTTTTTTTTTTTTTTCATTGTACTGCATTCTATTTTCCGCGGCAGACGATCCACTCGTCTGGGGAAGGGTCGAAGACCTTGAACTAGGGCGGAAGTGCGTCACGAGCCCCGGCTTCCGTCCGATCTGGGGCGCCCCCTCTCCCCGCGGAGAGGAAAAGTGAAGGATTTGTTTTGGGTCAGTGTACTTATGCTTGATTTCTGTGCTGTCTAGAGTTTTGTTTTTTTGTTTTGTTTTGCTTTGTTTTGACTGAGAGATGAAATTATTTATCAAGATGATAAAATAGTTTTCATTCAACCCTTTTAAATGAACTTCTCATTATTTATCATTTCCAAAAACATTTCGGGTTTCCTATATTTATCAGGTTAAAAAATTCGCTTTTAGTGGCGTGAAAGTTATAAGCTCAGAAAGAGACAGGAGAGCTTAATATGCGGAGTATCATTACCGTGACCAAACGTCTCGTTTCGAATTGAAACGTCCCTATTTTAGGTAGCCTGTATCCATCCTCACCAAACACAGATTTGGTTTTTGTTCCGTTTTTAGAAAGAAAGCTACCCACTGCAACAATTTCCAAAAAAGCAAGAATACACCAGTAATAATTCGAGATTTAAAAAAAAAAAAAAAACGTTTTTATACAAGGGCATTTTCGTACTCATTGCATTTTTATATCATTTTCGTACTCGGCAAGTAATTATAAAATCTCCTTATCATTTTCGTTAATATCCTCAACCTATATTGTTATAAAATAATTGACCACGCAGTCCGTGCCATATTTGATAAGTTTAAAGATATTTTCAATTCTGAATTTTCATTAAACCTCAAATTTATTTTTCAGATTAATTTTAAAAAATTATTGTAATATTAGTTAAAACTTGTCGAAAATATTTAACTATTGCATTGTTAGGCGAGTAAGAACGATTCCCAAATTTTCAGAGCTCTAGCTTGATGGGAAATTGGTTAAATTAACGATCGAAAATTTGATGACACGCTGATACACTTACAGACAGACAGACACCAAGTGAAATACATAAAAACATTGTAAAAAGGGTATTTCCTCTTATAAATAAAATGTGAACGAGGAAAAAAACAGTGTCTAGTAGCGCAGTTCTTAAGGCTATATTAATTACCCAAATAAATGTTACGAAATCCTGTCTAGAATTTCCATCTTATTTCAAATGAACACCAGATATACTTTAGCAAAATCGTTCTTCAGAAAAAATACAAGACTACATAAATTATTAATGCTCACGTGTTCATTCTTGTTCTTTAACAAAAGCTATGTAGAAGTATGATTTTTCTTAAATAAACAAGCTATTACCTAAATTTAGTAGATATCTTGTTTTGAGGGAAAGAATAAATGGTCACGATAAGCATCTGAGACTGCAAACTCGATTGTATCAATAACATACCAACAGCCAGAGTCCGTATTAATATATATTGCTCTTAAAATGAAACCTGGAATTTTGCAGAGTTCAAGGTCCTGTTTTCTTTTTTGCTGAATATTCTCCTATAAAATGCTAGGAACCCGAAATGTTCGTAAACATTGGGGCGGGGTGTAAGGAATGTTAAACTCCTGAAAAGGCAAGTTAAGTTACTGATTGCTTATTTACATCGCTTGGAAGGAATTTGAGCCTCGATTGATCTAATGCACGTCAGTCTTTAGGGAAATCGAACTCAAGACACGACTGAAACTATATGTCGGCTTTGAGCATGACCTTTCAGTTACAACGTCCTGTTGTTTGTTAAATTTAACTTTAAAGTCATCAAGTGATTGGCTACGGAAAGTTTCACATTAATTGTTATCGCTCTTATAGAAACAATCTCTATTGAGTATCGCATTCTCTTAAAGGCAACACAGTTCTTTCCGTCGAATAGAAGGAATGATACACATTTAATCTTTCGAGGCTCTCAGTCCTCACGTTGGCAGGATGTGAAAGTTTAGACAATGGCGTGCCAGTTCTGGTGTCTCCGCGTCACTTGAAGGCAGAGGTTCAAAATTACAAGATCCATCTCAATGACCCTCGTATTGTTTTTAAGTTCGATGTTAATATCCAAGCAAGCTATCAACAGAAGCAACTCGAGACCTATTGGTATCACCCAAGGAGACCTAAATCACCCATAGAGTTTAGAACTATCAAATATATCCCCCGATAAAGTGTGAGAGACGACACCTGAACTGGAACCCCAATATCCAAACTTACATACCCGCCAATGTGAAAATTTTATACTCCAACAGATTTAACGTTTCCTAGGCTCGTTAGTCGACCGTCTTTGGTATTATCGGGACTTGACCCTACCATTAAACACAGGGGTCATGATCGTGTATATTGTTACTATCGATGTTCAAAAATGAATTGTGAATTTGAGTCTTGTTCCGTCAAAGTCTCGCCATATTCAATGCTAGGTGCTGCTGGAAAAGTCTCACAGTTCGCAAACGTTATTTTGTGAAAGTTATGAGAGAGAGTTTCTTGTCCAAATGTCTGCGAAGTCTATTGCAATAGTCCTCGTGTAATTCCAGTACAACTTTAATGAAAAACAACCACAATGTAGACTATGATATAACTACATCTTCTGTTAAAACGTATTATTATACAATAAGGTGTCGGCCTGATCATAGTTTGATGTGGTGATGAAATGAAGTGCCAACTCAGGTGTCGACCTCGCATCTGACATCTTTCAAAATTACAAGGCGTATTTTGGCTGCGTTTAGCAGACTTTGTGTCAGGCTTTTGGTTTGATTTGATTGCTTATTAAGCATTGCACCAAAAAACAAAACACGAAAGATATTGGCGACGTGCCTCGTCATTTTGAACCTCCGTCAAATGATGAGAACGACACCTGAACTAGCTCCTCTTTCTTCAAGCTTCCACACCACGTAATTGGGAGGACTTTTGATCTCGACCAGATATGACGTGCAGTGACATCAAACCTGAACCCATGACTCGAAGAATGTGAGTGAATGTAAATGTTATTGGCGCAAGAGCCAAATATGGCTATGCTGCGCCAAACAAGATTTAACACGACTCGAAAAAAACAAAGCCAGCCGCAAGGCCGCGTCCATTACGCGACAATGATCATACCTTATGTGAGGCAGAAATAAGCAGACGAATTAACGGTCAAGAAAAAAAAATCTGCTCCTACAGGTCCAACCATTCCAAAAACCTGTCTGTAAAAATAGAGTTTATTACAAAAGATTATATATGAATATGATTGCATTAAGTTTAAGCATATAGCAGTTTATTCAGCATATAACAGTTTTTACTGCAATTTGTTTATCACGAATTTTCAATTTTTGGGATTTTTTTCAACGTGATTAATTTAGTGTAAGAGTAACATAATAAACTTAGAAATCTGAAAATATAAGAATACAATACTGCACAAAAGATTTTAAGCTCTATGTGCGAGTGTAATTTTTCGACTCATGGCATATGCAGTTTTGTTATGCGCTTCATAACTTCTAACACATACAGTAAAAACCATTTATTCCAGTTTGCTTTGTAGATCTTGTGTTACGTCAACAAAACAAACAATCCGTCAAAAGTCGTCTAGGTCACGCAGCCATTTCACTCTGCTGAATCATTACGGCAACAAAAGTGACATTTTGCTCCCTCCAAACTTCCACTTTATACCAACCTGAAGACTAAGGCCGCCCCGCCCTCTATTACACGATGATCTTCTGCTGGATCGAGGCCAGATCGTGTAATACAGTTGCTACAAGAGTTAATAGTTTGAATACGCGAAACTATGAACTCTGCCAAAAGGGTGTAGATCACGGTTGCAAGTTACTGTTTTGTTGTGGAAAGGTTGCGGAAATTAAAGGAGTGTGAGATGTAGATAATTTAATAACCTGTCGTAGTAGAAGTTAAAACAATGTGCCAACAAATGGTTTGTGATTTCATACAATTAATTTTTAAGTATAAAAACAACTAAAAGATGTATATGAAATAGATTATGTTACATAAAAAGAGGATGTCTGCGGTATCTTAGTGATCATGAATTAGCGATCAGCATTGTTTTCGTCGAGCCTTGTGTTCGAACCTTGATGCCTCTAAATACCCGCCGTGTAGCAGGGATGATGTACGTTATATCTGTCGAGGCTTCCTGTCCTTCCATTGACGTGGTGTGGAAGTTAGGAGAGAGAGATGCCAGCTCAAGTTTCGTTCTCGTCACTTGACCGAGGTTCATTATTACGAGGTCCGTCACCAGTAGCCCTCAGGTTGTGGTGCTAATAACACAATCAATCAAAGTCGGGCTCACAGGCCAGAGTTGTTTCCATCCATTAGTGGAACGGATTCCTGATGCCACTAAAGAATTATCGAATAGAGTAGGAGCCAGTAAATTACAATCCGCGAGCTAAATCAGGCTAGCTGTCAGTTTTTAATCCGGCATGCGGGTTTAAATAGTTTTTACATGAAACATTTATAAGTAAATCAAACTACTTGGTTTAACCTCAAAAATATCAGAACACGTTACGACAGTAATTTTCGGGTCTTGATTCAAGTGCTATAAACATTTCTGCACTATAAAATCCTTTGAGGGCATCTCTCGGACTTTCAATTGGAAGTGATTGATCTACAAATCGAGATGATATGCTGAAAATGTTTAGAAAATTGATCTAATCTAGTTCAAAAACTATCTTCAAAAAGATAATTAATTCGGTTAATAGTGCTTAGTGAGGACGAAAAAAACTTTTATTCATATTAATAAGTATTACTTCATAAGAAATGTTATAAAAATATTTATCTTAATTATGAAAATACAATATAGCATTTTTTTAAAAAATTTTAGAATCTTATCTCTCTTATCGTACTAGTACTTCGTTTCATGTAACACGGATTTGCATGACACAGCAATTTACTGGAACGTAACTCTCGTATTATACAGGGGTTATCTGTACTTACCCATGCGAAAGAACATTGTCGAAAATGAAGTATGTAAAATATCAATTCAGATTATTATTACTAGTCCAGTTAATCATCTAATGTAATGAAATATTACTTCTGAAAAACCATTTTTATTCACCGCTTTAGTGCAAAATTTAATTAGTTCTATAAAAAATATATTAATAAATAGAAATATTTTATTTTATAAAAAATGTCAAAACATGCGAAAATAAAATATTATGTAAAAATATTGCTTCCTAATTTTCTTAAAAAAATTGAGCTGATTAATTGATTAGTTTTTGTGGGACATAAAGCAACAAAGGTTATTATCCCTTCATGAAAAACGTTTGCCACCCTTGGAATGGAGGGTAGAATGCCCTTTAAATTTGTCGAGGATCAATACTCCCTCGCTGGTGTGATGTAGAAGTTTGAAGTGGGGTGCCAACTCGTATGTCATCCTCGTCATTTGACCGTGACTCAAAATCACGAAGTTGGTCATCAATAACGCTCGTGTTGCTTCTAAGTAATACTTATGAGCAATCAATGAATCAATATGAAAAGTTTTTTTTTAAAAAAATATTAGTTAAAAAGCGTTGTTTAACAAAACTTTAAAAAACTATTAAATAGTTTGCTTATGATATATTCATATTTTGCTTCTCAATTAGAGCCATCAAATTTCAGTCAGTTCACATATTGCTTACAGAAGTAACAAACACAAGGTCATGGTAGCCAAGTTGTCTTGATCGTTATCTCGTGGCAGGTGACATCCGCTACAACCGCGCGTTCGAGTCCTGATTCTACACTAAAGATTTGTGTAAAGGAGCTGTTACGCTTTAAATATATCTAGTTCCTGCGTCAAATGGAGTATAAGATGCCAACTCGACCATGGCTCAAAACTGCAAGGTCTATTGGTTATGAATTGTGGAACTTTGAGCAAGCAGAAATACGTAACTGATAAGTTATAATTTTTTTTGTTGTTCAAAAATAAAAACAAAAAAAGAACAAAAAAAATCAAAAGTAGCATTTCAACAAAAGTATAATTACTTTTGGGAATGAATAAATAAATATTATTAGAATAATCCTGGTTATTTTTGCTTGCTTACTTTTTTCATTTATGGAGGAAATGTAACATTAATATGGGAGCTCAAGATTTGCAGAGAAATGCTAAAACAGAATAATGTTAAGAAATATGTAAATTTGTTATTTCTACACTGAGCATCAAGACAGCTTTACGTCTTAGAGAGATTTCTAATTACTGATACCAGTTTAACAACTGGTTTGCCGAACCGGGGGGGGATTAAAATTTGGATTTTCAGAACAGATGCAATCCCACCACGAAAGTTTCACACTTCTGGATGAAAAAATGAAGACTGCTTCGCAATAACTTGTCTTAACCTAAAGACTTTCATGAGGAGGTATAAATATAAAGAGTAATTATACAACGTTTTCATTTTATTTAATATTTATTCAAAAAACTTCAGATACATCCCCAATAATTTATCGGACAGTTTTATCACACGTTAACTTAACTTATAATTGGAAGCTATATTACCATGGCACAGAAAAAAAGAATGATGTGATTGTGACTTTAATTTTGAGCGTTTATGCCCGACAAAAGGTACGCAAAAGGCTGCCAATCACGTTTGAATTTTTGAATTACGGTCAAAGAATGAAATCGACGCCCGAGTTGCACTCCGCACCTATGCCATCGTGACGACTTTGAGTCCCGACAGATTTAACGACCATCAGTCCCTCTATATGACGGATCTAGGGAAATAGGACTCGAACATACCGCTTGATTAAGATATAATCAGCAATAAGCTCGATGCTATAACCACTGATGTTTATTATGAGGAATGTAGATTTAGATTAGTTTTTTTTTTATTAACGTCGCACTAGAAGCAACACGAGAGCTATTGGCGACGAATCTCGTAATTTTGAACCACGGTCAAGTGACGAGGATGACACCTGAGCTGGCACCCCCCCCTCTCCTAACATCCACACCACGCCAACGGGGGGACTTTGGTCCCCGAACAGATTTAGCGTGCATCAGCCCCGGCTACTCGGCGGGTCTTTGGTGGCCAAGGATCGAAACCGCGACTGAACGAAAACCACCGGCCACGACCTTGACCACTAGGCTACCGCGGCCCTATGAGGAATGTAGAGCGATAAAGGTTATTATACCAACCGTTGGGTTATTGCACCAACCGATTTTGGTTTATTTTAAAGAACAATTAAGTTTTTCCCTCTGTGATTTTAATTGATTACTTATTAATGTCGCATTTAGAAACAACGCTATTGGCGACGGACCTCGTAATTTTGAGTCTTGGTCAAGTGACGAGGACGACACCTGATTTGGCACCCTCCTCTCCTAACTTCCACGCCATGCCAACGGGAGTTTACTCTTTTTTGATGAAATAGCAAACTGCTAGACTTGTTACAAAATATTTCTTTCAGAAAATCGTCCCAAAAAATTGCGATGTGTTATATCGATCGAAAAATAAGGTAACTGTGAACAAGGGCGAGCTTCATAAGTATTATTTTCAAATATTTTATCTGATTGTAATGAGGAAAAAACTAAAACGAATGCACCTGAAACCAAAAAAAATCAACAATAATACATGTAATTGACAACTTAATGAATATCAGAGTCAATAAATACACGGGAGAAATTTTATCCAGGTATCTCGGATATCTCTTATTAATAATTAAAACTTTACGATACCTCCTCGTAAAAATGAAATTTTTGGCAAAATTTCGCAAAAAATTTATTTTGAGGATTAACATCCCTTTTAAAACTAAGCCCTGCAACTATTTTTTCTCTCGTCTGCAATTTATTCAGAAAAGATATTTTATAAGGTTGCATTAGTGCCGGGAAACATGAAATAAAAGCTTCTAATCAAAGTAAATCATCCGATTTCAAAATTCGATACTTTCATAAATAAACGACACAGATTGATACGTAATACATGAATGCAATTTTGTTGAAATAAATGTATGGGTAATGGTGGCGCATTATCATCTTTTACAAATTCCATAAGAAGAAATCGCATAGGGCCATATCAGGTGACTTTATGGCCAGTCATCTGGTCCACTGCGACCGGTCCGTGAAAGCATCAAAAGTAGCTTTCGTGAAATAGCTTCACGAAAGCTATTTTCAGAGGGGACCATTCACGAGGGTCATTTTTTTCAATCTCTTATTCAGCTGCTAAACAAGCAGACAAATGGTAGGAGGAGGGATGCGCGTTGAGAGACTGCGCTTCTCTCACAACCTCTGCTATTACTGACACCATCTCATGATTTTAAGCTGAGCTGTATACACGCAAACATAGATGGTGCAATTGATGCTCCCGCCTAGTGCGTGTTTCGTAGTGTTATTCGCTTTCTTCTAGCTGGAGAGAATAATGGAATAGAAACTCACCGAAAACTAAACCGAGTTTCCATGAAAAATTTAAGGTGTTGTGCTTAAATGGTGTAGACAATTTAAAGACGGGTGAACTAACGTTCATGATGAAAGGTAACAAGTCTGTTCAAAAAAACCTTCAACAGCAGAAAGGTTATGGCTGCGGATTCTTGAGACCAAATTTTGTCTTGTTTGTTGAGTTTATGGAACCGTTGACCACGATCAACGCAGCTGTTGATTGTCAGACTTAACGACGACTGCGAAGGGCCATTTAAAACAAAAGAGGAATGGAGCTCCGAAACAAAGTGAAAGTCCATCTCATTTCACTGGTGGCAAAGTTCCTCAAGAGGAAAACCGATGTGATATCGACCACCGAAATGACAAGTGCCTGAATCTTCACGATGATTATATTCTAAAGTAACCATGTTTGTAAGGAACTTTGGGTAACAAATTCATCATGTTCTGTATTCTTGTCAACTTTTATGGTCCATCAAAAGTTGGATAAAAATGGTTCTCATATTTTCCGCAATGTAAAACTTCCACAATTATTATACATATTCATTAATTTCCTGAAAGCTTTCTTCTCTTTCTCTTATGACATTTAAATTATTGGTGTGAATGTGTTTGAATAACTCCACCCAAATACTTTCGGTTGAACCATTTCCATTCTTTTCATTCGATGTGATGTGTGATGTTCCAAACAACACAAAAATTAATTAACACACGATGACATTTTTAAATATTTTATTTCCTTATACATTAAATATAACAGGTAAGAAAATTTCAAAAAATGTTTAGATAAAAATTATTTGTGGTTTAGAACGTGGATTTTCTTGTAGACAACTGGTTTCACTTTCGTCACTTGAAGATGCTACCTTGCATTCGTTCAGAATTAACATTCTGGGTGATACGATGCAGTCGATTATTTGTTTTTGCGTCATCTGCTTGTATATGTCGCTGATTGATTGATTGTTTTTAACGTCTCATTCAGAGCCAACGCGAGGAATATTGGCAACGGACCTCATCATTTGGAACTTCGGTCAAATGACAAAGACGTCAAGGAGTTGGCACCTCCCTCTCCAATGTTTATGTCGCGTCAAACAAGATCGAAGTACATTCTGGAATTTTAAAGTTCTTTCAGATTATTAGATTTTAGTTGCAAGAAAATTTATTTAATATCCCCAAAGTGTTAGTATAAGGGGGAAACGCTATTGAGGCCAAAATATAATTTTATAAAAATGGTGATACAATATGAACGTATTTATTGTAATGTGACGGTGTCATATAGTGGGCCATCTGTTGGTTTCTTTTTAAATGACTTTATTTTGTTGCTTTTTGATGGACTTTTTTTATTACCACATGAAAAAGATCGCGCAAAAAGGAGCACAAAGAATAGGTTTGATTGTATTTCTAATTCTTCGCAGAACGAAGCCACAGGTGCAAATGGTCTTTATTTTATTAGAATTCGGTGTACTGAAGTCGCCTTGCTAATGGGCAATAAATACCACGTCTGATTTTTTTCCCGCCTTTATTATTATTATTATTATTTTGGAAATTGTTGTAAAAAGGGGGGGCTCTGTTCCTGAAAACAGCATATTTCGGAGACAATAGAACCGGCTGCTTGAAACAAAAAGGATAGTCCCGTTCAAAAAGGGACGTACGCTCACGTTAATTATACCACTTTTTTTCCCCTTATCAACTTGTAAGGGAAGGTATCAATTCAATAGTGCTGTCTACACGGAACTTCAAAAAACCGCAGAAACAATTAATCAAAGATCATTTCGCAAAACTGAGCTCTTACTTAACTTTAAAGACGTAATTATACATTTAAATCGAGAACATAATAATTACGATATGGAAAAGGTAAAAGAATGATAGAAGGAAATGAAAAAAAAACTTGAGTTATTTTTTGTAAGTAGGTGAAATCGGCAGAGGCAGCGTGTGAAGCCACCGTCCTTGCTTCTTGCGACAGGTTTTTACTGAAAACGAGGTCGAAACCCGCATTCCGCGAACGAACAGAATATAAATCCTAATGATTTTTTGTTTCATTCATCTCGTTCCGAATGTTGAAACTCAACTTCTGTTCGTACGAACTCTCATTCGTCGAAAGTGTCCGCCGTTTTGCTGTGGAATGTTCGGCTAGCGAGAAATCGCCAACTCATTCACTCGAACTACGTCTGACAAAAATCCGTGCTAGAATTTTCGAAGCGGTTTTCGTAACTGCCTGTGACGTCTGCAGTTTTTTGTTTTAATGAAAACACGTGAGAAAGTCACGAGATTTGACAGTAAACGTATTTTCAATTATTTACCAAGCAGTAATGAGTTATTAGTTTTTACCACAACGTCATCGAGTCATGTAGGAACTGATTCTCTATTAAGTTAAAATATTTATGTTGTGAACAAGCGCATTTTAGACAATTTTCTAAGCTGATTGAGCAGTTTTTAATCATTTATTGTTTGCAACAATACTACGATAAGCAATTCACAAGAACTAAAGCAGTTTCTGTAATTATGCAACATGTTGACAATTTTTTTATTGATTTATTGATTGTTTTCCCGTTTGCTTAATTCTGCCCGACACAAAAAAGGTCTGTAAATCATATACAGTAAGTCTCATAATTTTAAGCCACAGCCAAATGACGAGGTAGATACCTGTACTGTGGCACTCCACATCCATGCCAATATGAGAACTTTCGACTGATGTAAACCTCTCTGCCCGATCGGTATGAAGTGGAAACTGGGCTAGAACATGCGGCTCAGCTAAGGCATCACTAGCCAAGGGCTTGACCACTCGCCTAATACTGCCGGAAAATTCATTTACTCAATATTTGAATTTTATTTTAGATAGAGCTATAAATAAAGCCCTTTTAGGAGCAACTAGAGTTACAAATAAAGTCTTTGATAGAGAGTTCTCTGCTATTGATTTAAATTGTTAAATACCAGATTATAGCAAATATTTTGCTGAATTGCTTAATTTGACTGAATACTTTTGAATCGCTTACTGCAGGGTTGGGCGATTGTTTTGGCTGTAGGACCAATTTGATAGAAGTAGAGGCTATCGATGGGTTGCATCTTTTAAAATAACTAGTTTAATTCATTTCAGAACTCTTGCATTTTAGAAATGGGAGGAACCGTACCGTAAAAATCGATAAATGTAAATTAACAAGGGCTATTTTCCCTTTCATTTTGCTTCAGCTACTTCTAATAAATATTACATTTGCCATATGTGATTTATGTGGAACTGTTTTCTCGTTTGGCGTTTTTGATTGTCATGAATAACTTTTAAAAAAAACACAACAAATAAATTATAAATGCACTAAAATTTGAATTGGATTTCGCGTAAATTACGTTAATGACAGGTTTAATTATATTAATCTCAGACAATTGACGGAAGTTGAGATTGTTCCCAAGGACGCAATCGAGGACGTGTCATTCTTTTTTGTAGAAAGAAATGCAAAGGGAAATAAATTTGCAAAACATACTTGATAATGCTTAAGTTTCCAATTACAAACGGATTAATAATGTTTATTTCGGATAAAGTGAATCGAAAATGTTCTACAAAACTAGTTAGTTGTTGAAAACGGATTCACATTATTAAACTATAATAATTTTAATTATTAATAGCAGAAAATGTTATATTTTATAACTAAAGAATAATGTGGATATCTGATGCAATATAAAGAGGGAAAGTAATTACATATTTGGTTAATTATATTTTTTAACAAATGTGTCGTATTGAACGTACATACATAAATATTGGACATAATTTTATAATTTCGGAGATTTTTTCAGTGGGAGAGAAGGGAACGGTAATAGAATGGTCATAATCGCAAGCTGGTGGTTGCCATTGTTCTGTCAATTGGTGGGTTCGAGTCCTGAAGTCACTAAAGTCCCATCTCACACAATGACTCATGGACGTCCTGTCAGGAATCAAAGTATTCACGTTGGCGTGAAGTGGAATACAGAAAAATGGAATGAAAATTCAAGCGTAGTCCTTATTTCTTTACCATGGTTCAAAACTGAAGTCCTTCTCCAACAGCCCACCAGTTATTTATAAGTGCAACATTTATAAATAATCAAGGCGGTTAAAGGTCTTTTAAGAAAAGAAAAAAACAGCAAAAGCTATTTTCTCCATAAGTTTTGTACAAATACTAAAATAATAGTTATTTTTACAATTTATTTGATCAAATTGAATCGAAATCATTTAATGATTCGAAATCGAAAATTGAATAGTACAAGAATTTTTATCTGTTGCACTTCTTACAAGTTATGTAATCGAAAGTAGTTTTTATTTTATGCTCTTTGTATTCTCAACGTATTAGCAATATGCACAGACGAAAATTGCTTCACTTCATTTAGCCACGTGGCGCCTCCGGTTAAAATCCAAGTATCTTTCCAACAACCCGATTCGACCTTCTCCTTTTTCGTTTGTTTAATTTTTTTTTTTTTTTTAAATTCAGATACGCATTTGAGAAATCGTCTGTCATTCGAACTGTTCTGCCTTGTACGATACCAGATCTGGCAATACGCCAGCCGCCGTATCGGCGCCACTCGGTCGCTATTCGGCAGGTTTCCCGCGCTTTTGTTTTTTAATTCTGCTTCAAACAATTTTCCTGCAGCCGGGAGATCGAAATTTCTCGTTTGTTCCCTATTCGGTTTTAGCTTTATAGTTACCTGATGTTTACAAAATTAATTTTTTT
>BMAW01112651.1:376613-436408 GCA_019974015.1 Nephila pilipes
AAAAAAAAAAAAAAAAAAAAAAAAAAAAAAAAGGAAAACCATATATTACCAACCAAATTAAATAAGTAAATCCTATTAAGAATATTTTTTTTTCTGTTTCTTCCGGCCTTGTTTTTCATGCATTTTTATTTGCATTGTGCCTTGTTTGATTTCAATTCAAGTTGAAAATAATTTCTTGTCTGTTTTTTTTTATTGTAAGCATGGTATGAATGTCTTTTTTTCCTTCATTTTTTTTTTTTTTTTTTTTTTTAATATTCAAAAAGTTCATTTTTATTAGTATTTGTATTTGCAATAAGGATTTTGATATTCTTTTCTGTTGATAAACCCCTATATCTTCTTTAAAACATCATCTTTCTAAGCTGCCATTTTCAGCAATTGCCTTAGGAAAATGATTTTTCTCATTGATTGGTGGAGAACACGTCTCTGTTTTTCTGCTTATGTCAGAAAGAAAATTACCAGACGGTTTTTTTTTTCAGGTTCTTTCAGAACGAAAAAAAAAAAAAAATACCGATTGTAATATTGGAACTCGTGTTAAGGAAAAAATGACGAAATCTGAATTAAGATTCGGTTTGATATAATGTTTCTAAATTTAGTTTAGTTTTTTTTTATTACAACATGTTTATTTATAAGTTGAGAAAATATCCTGCGTTTGCATCCCTTATGAGCGCAGACGAAAAACAAAACGAGTACAGACAGTTTTTTTTTTCTTATTCCCATTTCCGTATTTTCATAAATTCAAAAAAAGAAGCTTATGATTTGAAAATAGAATAAGGAAAGACTTTTATAATCAGATTTTATCAGATATTCGTTTATGAACTGTCTATATAAAGATTTTTTGGAGTTTCTTAGTTCCAATTCTACTTTTAAAAAATACATGAATCATATAATAATTTCATTTTTTTTTATTTATTGAAACTGTACAGTGGCAACAGCAGTTATGTAACCAAATCAACCTTAGTTAACAGAAATTTATTTTAAAAATAAATTGCATAATTTCGAAATGATTTTATGTAGCTTTTCGCCTTTACAAAATGTCCATACAAAACCAGATGATGCATATCAACGTCGCTCTTAGAAGCAACATGAGGTCTGTTAGCATTGTAATTTTGAACCTCAATCAATTGACGAGGACGACACATGAGCTAGCACCCCACTGTACAAACATTCATGCTACTGTAACGGGAGGATATTTAACGTGTATCAACCCCACTACACGGTGGATCTTTAGTGACAACAGGATTCGACGGAAACAATGCTGGTCACGAGCCTGCGCCCATGACCACTCGGCTACTGCTACCTCTAATAAAACCAGTGAGCCGCTTTGAATCTAGTTACGGTTGTAGTTATTTCATTTCTTAATTTACCTTCATAGCAGGAATACTGTTCATTATGATTCGTATTATAACGCTTTTGTTGTTCAGTGACATTATATGTTACAAAACTTTGGTAAACTAATAGCATTATTACACACTGTCACAGCATAAATACTTCAAGTCTCACTTTTCTTGTAAATACACAAAATATTCACAAAATTCCAGATCATCCGATTATAAAAATGTACAAAGGGCACTATCTCTACAAAACCGACATGATGATGTAGCAACGATCCTCAGCTACGTGTATCAGGTGGTTCTATTCATTTCTGGCTATTTCCGACTTAGCCGAGTTCCTTTGCACAAAGTATGTGTGTGCATCACTGTCATTGAAAAAAACGGAACAATGAATGAACATCTAATCAAATTTTATTTTATCTTGGAAAACGTGGCCACAAAAACGTATTAAAAATCTACGCATGGTGACGATGCTATGAGTCGTTCCCGAGTTTTTAGAGGTTTTCTAGGTTTAAAACTGGAAGAGACTCCACTGAAGACAATGATAGATCAGAGGGTCCATGTTCGAAAGAAAATGATGAAAATTTTAAGCTTATACAGCAGAATTTCGCCGTCAAGATTTCACTATGATTGAAGCATCCTATAAAGATGTTTTGGATAGGCTTTTGAAACGAATACGGAATGGGTGTTTGTTGGACATTGGAAACTGGTGCTTCTTATCAACACTGCACCATTTCACAAGTCCATCCTTGTGTCGTATATTTTGACGAGATGATACATCAACCACCCTCTCTGTACTCACAAGACTGTTTCCTAGAAGAAGAAAAATTTTATTCCCATATTCCTAGTGGCCATGGCGGTGTAGTGGTCAGCGTGTCTGTCTGAGAGCACTTGATCCAGATTCAGTTCCCGGCGTTTTCGGCTTGAGTAGCTAGTCATGGGTCAATTCAACTCTTCATTCCTCAGGGGTCAATGAATGCGAAGCACGTTTGTTCGGTAAGTTTTTAAGGATCCAGCGCCGAGCTAGTCATTCCGCTTGGACACTAACAAGTAATTAGAACCCCAAACCCAAAGGCTACTGAAACAGAGGTGGGTACTGCCTGATGGAACATTTCAGGTCCGGGCAGACTTTAACTTTAATTCAACTAGTTGAAATTGAAGGCGAAGGAATTGCGGTGCCAATCGATAGAGGAGACTGAAGCTGCCATTATTTCGAAACTCAAAAGAGTTGGAATCAAGGTGTCCCAAAAGAAGCTTATAAATATGTAAACTTGTTCCGAGAATTGTATAGAATTGACAGAATACTACTAAAAGCTTAATATCAAATGTAAATATGTTCTCTGGGTTATATATTTCCAGTCCTGGAACTTTTTAAGTATATTATGTACCGAATTCTCGTTTAGTTTTACTACCACTTAATTTCAATGAAGACATACTAAATACAAATGCTTAAAATGGATGCGGGTCATCGTTAACCCAAAATAATAATTTTAATAAAAAACAGTTTTTTTCTTGGACACTAACTTACCAGACACACAGGCATGACGACATACAGTAATTAGGAAAAGGCCATGCCTCCTGAAATATACGGTTGATGTTACGATGTGTAAGAAAACTCGCGCTTTATGTTTTCCATTACAGCGTCGACTAGTGGTTCAGCGCTTGCTAACCGCCTGTGCATTGTGTGGTGAAAATTGCTTGTTAGATATTTTCTATCAACTCATAAATTATTGCCTATGAGTTTCGAAACCCTCTGTATATACAACGGGTGTTGACGGTAACGGTAACGGCTAAAGTTACGAGGTACCTATTTAAAATATTAAACTTACCCTCTCATCATAATTTATAAATTTAATGAGCATAATTAGTTAAAGTTTTATCGTAATTTAAGTTGCAATCATAATTAGGATCAAGGCAACAAGCACCTGGGTGTTCGACAGAGTGAGGCGACTGCCGAAACTAGTTGGAAATTAAAATTACGAGAGCGCTTACTGCTATTGGATGCCGTAGCAAGGGAAGCTAAGAAGCATACATAGCGGTGGGCGGGGTCTAGGTTAGGGGCGGGACTTCAGTTCGAAGACGAAAAACGGCTTCGAGAAAGCTATCGTCCGCGGGATTTTGAGAGGTTATAACAAGGCGAAAAATAAGTTAAAATTAAATTGAGATAAAAAGAAATGCCTTACCGAAACCAATTTAGAGAAAAATGCAATTAAAAATTTTGAGGGAAAATTTAAAAAGCGAGGAGATGAGTTTGAAAAACAAGAATTAAGCTGAATTTAGCGCTAAAAGCGACATCTGGTGACGAAAAATGTTAAGAATCTTAGGAAAATGTAGTTAAAAATTTAAATAGTATCTAATTTTCTAGAATTAAAGATTTTAAAATTTTGAGAGTTCTCGATAGTGTTACGCGAGGTCCATTTTGTCCATGGGGCAGTGCCATTTATCGATGGGAAGTCCTGAATTTTGAAAATAATCAGGATATCACTGATGCATTACTTCAGTGCGCTCGCAACCTTTTTAGGGCTGGGAAATGGACATATGAATGTCCGAGCGCGGCTCTCGGTCTTTTTTGCGAAGATGCGATTGACGCATCATACGCGGGGAGTTGCTGAAGCAGTGCATTAGGTATTTGAGGGATCCTGATGAAGAAATTTAATGATTGTTTTTTAATGAACTCTAGAATTGGTTCAATTTTTAGATCTTTATGCAGGACTTCATTCCGGACAAACCAGGGTGCATTTATCATTTTCCTAAGGTGTGTGTTTTGAAAGACGTGCAGTCGTTTCAAATGGGGGGTTGCAGCTGACGCCCAGATAGGCGATGCATAAAACATGATCGGTCTTAAGATCGACTTGTAGAGCAAGATTTTGTGCCTGATCGCCAGCTTGCTCTTACGAGAAATCAAGCGAGTGAGCAAACTGCTCATTCCGATAGCCTTTTGATGGGCATTTCGGATGTGGTGGGCAAAATTTAATTTGGCGTCTAAAATTAACCCTAGGTACTTATATTCAGTGACCCAGGGGACCGGTTGATCAAAAATGGTGACTGTTGGCAAATTGCCAATACACCGTTGTTTCGTAAAGAGGAGGCAAGCGCTTTTAGATGCATTAACTTTAATTTTCCAGTCAATGAGCCAGAGCTGTAAACGAGAAATGTATGTCTGCAATCTTTCAATAATTTTTCGATTGCAGATGTCTTGGGACATAATAGCAGTGTCATCAGCATACATTGCTAAGTGAATGTTGGCAGCCTTCGGGATGTCATTTACGTGAAAGAAAAAATTCTTGGACTTAAAATCGATCCCTGGGGGACTCCACTTAGGATTGGACGGGGGGAGGAGACTGCATTTCCGACTCGAACCCGAAAACTACGAGAGTCAAGGAACGAGTGAATAATTTTGATAAATTGGTCCGAAATTCCAAGTCGCATCATCTTGGAAATAAGCCCATCGTGCCAAATTTTATCAAAAGCTTTGGCAATATCGATAAAAAGAATACCCGTGGCCTTATTATTGGAAAAGCCGTGCTGGACCGTCTCAGTAACTCTAAGTAACTGTGTTACTGTAGAGCACTTTGGTACAAAACCATGCTGCTCTGGAATAACAATATTCCTGGAATTGCAGAACTGGTCCAGGCGATTCAAAATAACACATTCATATGCTTTGCTCAGCGAACTGAGTAACAATATGGGGCGATAATTTTGAGGATTCGAATCATCTGAACTAGACTTGAGAATGGGGACCACCACGGCGATCTTCCAAGCCTTAGGGAAGTAGCAGTTCTCCATTAAAAAGTAAAAGAGCAGCGTGAGAAGAAAAATAAATTTAAGTGGGAGATTTTTAAGAATGCGATTAGAAATTAAATCCAATCCTGGAGCTTTCTTAATTTTGGTGTTATGTATAAAGTCCAAAATTTCGCTAGCCTGGACTGGTTCCAGGTCTAGGCAAGTGGAGGAGGCCAAAAACCTTTGGACTTTTCGCGTAGTATGAGCTGAGAATCTGGGATTCTCGTCTTCATTTGGTTCGAATTGATTTTGAAGGCTATCAGCTATAACTTCCGCCTTTTCAATAGGAGCTACAGCAACACTGCCGAGGGCGCCCTTCAGGGGCGGAATGGTGTGAAAAGGCTTTTTGAGTCGGGAGGTTTCCTTCCAAACGGTGTTTGTATCAGGCGATAGGCCTTCAATGTGTTTTTCCCATCTTTCCTGGGAAAAGTGTTTAATGTCTCGTTTAATATCATTACTGAGTGTACGGAGTTCAGATTTAAGAGCCGGATTCCTACATCTTTGCCAGACTCTCCGTACATAATTTTTGCGACGAATTCTAGTTCTGATTTCTATAGGGAGTCTCAGAGGAGCAGGTTTAAATTTTGGTTTTGAGGCCGTCACAAGTGCCTCAGAAATAGTTACACCAATTTGCTCTATAGATTTTTCAATATCTTCATTGCTGGAGGTTTCTGGAATAGGGAGGGGTTTTGAATTTAAAATAAATTTAAAATTCTCCCAATTGGTAGAGAGTTGCTCTGGTAATTTTAAAAATGCAGAGTTAGTGTCAAGAGTCAAAATGACCGGTAAATGATCTGAGCTCAGATCATGAATGACTCTTATATCATAATTAAAAGGAATATTCTTAAAGATTGCAAGATCAATAATAGAATCCCTAGCCCCCGGTAGGGACCTAGGGTCAATGTGCGTAGGGGTGTACGGTGCAACAACCTTAGCACCAGGAGTTCTGCTTATAACATTTTTGAGTTTATGGCCAAAATTGTTTGATCTTGAATCGTGCCAATCTTTATGACAGGCATTCATATCTCCAGCAATAATTAAATTTTGACCAGAATTAAGAAGTTTAATAAAATCCTCCTCAGGGAAATGGTGTCGATTGTGAGGGGTGTAGCGAATATAAGCAGAAATTATTCGCAAAGTGGATAATTATTAATTTTAATTTCGATAGCAGTTGCATCGATATACTGTAACCTCGGTAAGAGGACTCTGCAATGTTCATAATTACTTTTACAGTATATAGCGGTGCCTCCGTCAATACGAGGAGTTAAAGTTATTCTATCGTCTTTGTGAAGACGATAGTTGGCGATCTGGGGTTCGTGCCCCGGTTGGAGCTTTGTTTCTTGAACCAAAAACAGATCAAAATTTTGCTCTGTGACTAAGTTTCTGACTTCGTCAATCTTGGAACGCAGACCATTTGCGTTCCAGAACCCAAGAGAAATGTCGTGCACGTCACGATTGAATTTTAATGTTGGGGTGGGGCGCGGTAAGCGCGCCCGTGCTTAAGTGCGACATAGGCCTCAAAAATAATGCAGGCCTTGTCGTCAGTTGCTGTGACTTGGCGAAGGGCAGGGAGACACTCCCGGAATGCCCGAGCAAAAAGTTGCGGTTGTTGAAAAAGTAAGTTACCCCCCTCCCTAGAGAGCAGCTTTCCAAAACTAGAGCGAATCTTGAGTAGACGATTGAATAGTACTGTTTCCAATGTCAGCAAACACAAGGCATCCAAAGTTCCTTCATCAGCGGGTAAAGTCGTGATGCGGTTTATTTTTTTTGTTGTAGTTGTTCGATTGCGAAGAAGTTTGTATCGACTTTACGTAGAAGGGCGAATCCAATAATGTTGGTTGTACTGCGAAACACTTAAGAAGTTTGCGCAAAACTGTGAAAAACAAGAAACGTAGAAATTTCAGCAAAGGCGTTGTCCTCTTCCACGACAATCCACCTGCAAATCCTACCAATAAGCATTATTATAACTGTGCCATATTGCAGTTTCTGCATATTTCCTAATCAAAATACGAGCGCAAACGCATACTACGTAACGACTTGTGTCATACAAGCGAATAAATCCCCGGCGTCACTGCGACTAGTCTGAAAACGCTTTTCTAATGTAATCCGTTATTTATGTTTCATAACAAGTGTGTATACATTGCAAGAACAAAATAACATAGAATTTTAACGTTTTATTCGACTGAGGTTGGTAGTTATTTCACTAACTATTAGAAAAGTAGGTATTTTATTTGTGTTTTAAGATAACGTTAATTTTTTTATCCATGGATAATAAAAAATTCTGACTATTTCGCTTTAATTTAACAATATGAAGTTTTTATAAAACATTAAATAATCTAGATTTTTTTTAATTTATTTATTTTGAAACTGAATTAGAAACAAATATGTTTATCATTACGGCGGATGGCCGTTCAAAATTTTTAAGCGTGCTAGTGGATTCGCAAGACTAAAAGATTTAAGAATCAATGCTCTACATCTACATGGGGCTAGTTAATTATTCTCTCTTTTTGTTTGTTTTTTTCCACTCGACACACGGTCCAGTAACTACAGTTAATACGCCTCATAATTTTGAATCAAGGCCAGATAACGATCTCGACACCAGAATATATAGCATGAATAATGGAAGAAGCATGATTAAGTGACAGAAACAATAAGTACAATAAAACCTTGTTAAGCAGGAGATAGGAATGCCAAGGGTTCGCTGTTCATGATTTGCTCTACGAATTTCAATAAATAATTAAGTACTTAAAGAACAAGACAGTAAAATATTTAAGTTATATTTATTGAAATTTACGAATAATCTAAAAGTACGATTGCATTTACGAATGGGGAGCAGAAACCTTCACATATCCTCAGCTAAAGAGTATCAGAAAATTCTATTTTTCTGACTAATTTTAAAGGCGGGTCCGAGTCAAGAACAAATCCAAATTCAATTTCAGCAATCTGTCTATCGCGTAATATCCGCACTAAATGCAGAATGCACAAGTTGCTCTCTTCCCTAAACTTCAAGCTCTCCACTGCTTTCAATCTCGCTGTCAGATCTCTCTTATTCTCTATTCTTCAATATAGCAATGCTAATTTACGTGAGTCACGGTTCATTCTCAAGAAGAGGTTCATAAATCAAATAACGTCTTATAGAATCTCAAAAGGAAATACGCGTGAGGCACCCGTTACAGGATCTTTGAATAATCTGGATCGATTTGCACAATGAGTTTTTTTTTTTTTTCCAATTTGAGAAAATTAATTTCTTTCATTTAATAATAATAAAAAATTTCTTAACTGAAATCTTCTAACAGCTATTAATTTTGAAGGTAAATTGGGGCAGGCAGACTTAACAAAAATATTCCGCGCTAATTCAATAAAACCTTTGTTGCACATCTAACCACCAGTGACAAATGGCATTAGGTGCTACATTTTCTGAATGCAATGAACAACTTTAAGCACACTTATATCGTTCACATAGTCGACGTCTTAATTTTCTGTAAAAATTATTCATATTCTATTTGTTCAATATAAAGATTATTTTCTGTATGTTTTATTTTAATTCATTTTTTTCCTATTCTCTGGTTAATCAAAATAATCCAGTACCAGTTCTGGTCCCAAGTAATCCAACTTAACGAGACTTTACTGTACTTACAAACATAGAAACTGTATCAAACGAAACCTTCGAATATGTTTACTCTACACCGACTGATATGAGTGAAATTCAAGTAAGCTAACCTCTCTGAAATTTACTTTCACATCTGAATAGATCGTAAGATAAAGTTGTAAATTCGTTATTATTAATGAGGTATATAGTTGGAAATCTTTAAAATTTACCTGAGAATTTTTTGGAAACGTTAATTATATATATGAGGCTGGCTCAAAAAATATTTGTTTCTAAAGACAGGTGATGTTGTTGGGGCAAGTTGATATCACTATTGTTGGCTGTTCTCTGTTTAGTGGTGCTAGAGCAAACGCAACATTGATTCATAGGTTAGTTTTGATTTGACAGTCATTTTCTTTAAAGTTAAAATTGCATTGCTGCTGAGAATTGTCATCGTCAAAGAGACCGGATTCCATCATTATTTCTAGATCATATTGAAGTCATTGATAATTGAGTTAAAAATACGCTCGTATCATCAATGGTAAAGCAATGTTCTCAAAACGATACAACCTTACAGCAAAATTTTGCAATAGCAAACTTTTTTTCCCTAAAAATTTTTTTATTTTATATTCAACAATGCCAACACACATTTAAAAGTCCAAAAAAGATTTCTTTAGCGCTAAATCAGCATAATATTATACAATTGCTGAACTCAAATTTTCATTAAAAGCAATTAAAAAATTCTTTTTTTTAAAAAAAAAAAATTACCATTGTGTCATTTCTTACAAGATTTGCTTGAAAGATAAGACGCTAAATACAAATACAAATTCAACCCTGCTCAAAAGGAATGGAACTTTCATCGAAAATAATGAGATTTCATGATCATTAACTGCCATGATTAGGCAAAATTTAGGTATTAACATTCATTATACGTTTTTCGGTGGTGTCATGATCATCGATGCTGACGTTACTCGTTTGCATGCCAGTGGCGTAAACACAGAGTGATTGGGCAAAAATGTTTCGTTCCGCACGTGCAATTAGAAATCACTGGCAATATCTTATATGTAATAAGAAATTACATTTCCAGACAAAAAAAATTTTTAAAATATAGCACAAATAACTCGAGATAAAAACCAACGTTTTGAAAAACAATGTTTTTATATGGTGGCAAAGTTTATTTAAAAAAATTATTGAAATATTAATTAAAACTGGTCGCAAATATTTAAATTTTGCATTGTTAGGCAAGTAAGAACGGTTCCCGAAATTTCAGAGCTCTAGCTTGATGGGAAGTTGGTTAAATTAACAATAGAAAATTTGATGACTCACTGATACACACACAGAAAGACACACACCAAGTGAAATACATAAAAACGTTAAAACTAACAAAAATTAATTAATTTATCCGATAAATTAAATAGTTGGAATGCAGTTTAATCCAACCATCCTTGGTGACAAGAATTATTTGGCAGTATTTTGCCAAATGTGGCTACCCTGATCCGTTTTACGGACTTAACGTTCAGCCAAAAAAAATCGCCAAGTTTGGAGCCTATTTTTGAAATTGCGCCAATTGGTTCGGCTAAACTGCATTATTAAAGAAAATATTAGTTAAAACTTGTCGCAAATGTCTACATATTTCATTGTTAGGTGAGTAAGAACGATTTCCAAAATTTCAGAGCTCTAGCTTGATGGGAAGTTGGTTAAATTAACAATCGAAAATGTGATGACACACATACACCAAGGGAAATACATAAAAACGTCTTAAAAATCTGTACAGGGGCATATTTTTCATTTAAAAGGGCCATATTAGAAATTGAATATTTGTACGCTAATAAGAAGTGGTTGAATTAATTTATTTATCATTTTGTAGAATCACATTCATTCCTAAGTTATGAGGAATGGGTTTGAGTTCCGGTTTTACGAAATGATGCCATTAAAAGTGCTTGAAATTGGTACATGTTAACTGATTATTAATATCACACTTAGATGTAAAAAGAGGGCTATTGGAGATGGACTACGTAATTTTGAAAACCATTCCCCACTCTCCAAAATACACATAATCCCATTTGAAAGCTTGGAGCCCAGGCAAATTTAACGTGCACCAACACCGCTATTCGACAGAATTTGAACCCACGATTCGGTTGAAACAATGCCGGTCATAAGCTAGTATATATGTTAAAGCCAATTCAACTCAATTCAAAACCCTAAGCTATGACTTATCTTTTGAAAAACTTTATTATCTCAAATGGTGGCTTTTGATTTGGTCTATTTTGCATGGAGCTAGAGGAAATCAAATGTTACTGGAGAAATATTCTCTGCCACGATTAAATGACTAGCATGATACAAGAGGTTTCAAACGCCTCGGATTTATATGTAAAATGGTCTTCCATCTGAAGTCACGTAATTTTGAGGCTAAGTTAGTTTTGAAAAAGCGAAGATCATTTTGCTTGGAACAAAAAATAAAATCCGCATTTTAGCGTTAAATTCACCACATAAAGTTTATTTTTAAAACTTGCTGAAATACGTTTGGAGCTAAATGTGAATTTCTGTACAATTGGTTTCAGATACAACACTTTTGAAATCGGAATAGCGATGAAAATACTACGAGTAAGTTTTGGATCAAGTTGTGCAATATATATATAAGAAAAAATTAACTCTTTTTTTTCTTCCAGTAAGTGATATAATCTTTCTTTCTTCCTTTTCTTTTCTTTTCTTTTCTCTCTCTCTCTAGGGTTTGATTAGAGTTGCCAAAAAATCTTTAGTAGGGAATTGGATTATCGCCAACCAGACAGTTCTTTTTTTTATCTATTAAAACAACTCTTTTTTTTTAATTGTTTATCATGATATGGTCTTTTTTTTTTTTTTTTTAATCGTGAGTAGAAGATTTCGACCTCAGTTATTTTCTCGTACTTTTAACCATTTCATGCTTTCAAGGAGTCTAAAATAGCACCTAAAAACCTGAAAATACTATTAAAATGGTTAAAACCAATAGTAGAAATTATCTAAAATTGCAGAAAAGACAGAAACTAATCAAAATTTAGCATTCTTACGATGGTTTTTGAAAAAATTAAAATTCTCAAAGGTTATATCAAAAATCTAAAGAATTCAAGTGGAAGTTAGGTTTTTAGTTTAGTTTAGTTTTTTATTAACGACGCACTAGAAGCAACACAAGGGCTATTGGCGACGGATCTCATAATTTTGAACCTCGGCCAAGTGACGAGGATGACACCTGATCTGGCACCCCTTCTCCTAACATCCACACCACGTCAACGGGAGAACAGATTTAATGTGCACTTTGGGCCCCTACAGATTTAACATGCATCAGCCCCGGCTACACGGCAGGTCTTTAGAGGCCAAGTCTAGCACCTGCGATTGAACGAAATCCGAAACCATGACCATTAGGCTACTACGACCACATGGAAGTTAGGTTATTATCCCGCATGGAAATGTATTTTATTTTCAAGACACTCTGAAATAACGCTATGGACTATTCTCGAGTGAATGCACAAAGCCTACCAAAATGGTTCCATGTTTTTTTTTTTCTTTTTAGCTTTAATCTAAATATACATTATGACTTTGTGAGGCACTATTTACTGCATCAATTTATTTAATGAAATTGAAATTTTCTTCAAGTTTTGCCTTTCAAGATCAAAATATTATAATATTTAATCAAAAAAATTTATTCGAGTTGTATCCAAATTTTAATACTCTGTTCTGGAAATTATACTAACCTTACCAATAATCATCGTATCTGCAGAAAGATCTTCCTCAGGATTAAAAAGACTAAAAAATTACTAGCACCGGTCAAGAACCATTTACCTCAGTACGGATCCGATGGAATATATAAAGCTCGTTTACCATTATGCCACTGAGGAGACCGCCTAGTAAAGCCACAACTGAGGTTTTGTTATCGTAACTGATTGATGGACCAGCTGAAGAAATGGAACGGGTTAATTAATTTGATTCGATCCAAAAAGTTATCAATAAATAATTTACTTTATAAATTTAAGCAAGCTGATGCCCCACTTGCTCTTTTTGCAGAGTATCGGAGACAGGAGAACACCTCATCCTAACCAGCTTTAAATATTAAGTTCAAAGAGAGAGAGAGAAAGAAAGAAACACCTCGTGTGTGAAAACATTTATTTCACAATATGGTGAATAATCCTATCTAACAACAGCGAGATGCATGACAAAAGATCATATTTTCAAAAAGTTGAAGAATTTCTTATCTCCACCATAAATTCTTAACATCCCAATTTTTCTCCAAACCGCCATCGAATATCATTGTTTTAACTCGGAGTTTTGCGTGATCTAGGTTCCGAATCTTCTGAGCAAGTGTAAGTTCAAATTCACATTACAAAATCACGAATATTACTCGGGGCATAAGACAATGGCCAGGGCTCTGTGGTAGCACTGAGCTGAAATGAAATGGTTGGTTTTATCAACGTCGCACTAAAAGCAACACGAGGGCTATTGGCAGAATACCCAAGGGGACCGAGCTCATCCAAAGGGGTTTACAGCTGTAAACCGGGCCCCCGGGAAACAATCACCCCCGCACTCAGCATTTATTGACGAAATAACATAAGATTTACATAATTTTGAAATAAAGGTTAAATAAAATGTACAAGGTATTTGCATTACAAAAAATATACATGATAGAAACACAAGAAATAAAAAAAAAAGTTGAAATTTTCTTGCTGAAATAAGATGCACAACATGTTAAATAGCACAATACAAAAAGGTCCACAAACTCGTAAACAAAAATGAAGGCTGAAGAATGAAGTGTTAGGCAAAGGAATGAACATATATACAAGGCATATAATTATAGTTACACAGTAAGGGATGATAAAAATATTGAGAAATATATTAAAAGTTTGAAACAATTAACAAATTTGTTGGGTAATTTTACGATCCGTAAGTATACAGGATTTAAGCTTAGAATGTAAGTAGGGATTTGGATACGTACCTCAGCCAAATAAGTTTCGCTTCAACAACAGGACATTTTAAATGAAAATCTCTGGTAAAAGGGCAAGAGAAAACGTAGTGATCAGCATCTCCAACTGAGCCACAGAGACATAAATTTGTATTTTTTAAATTGAAACGATTTAAATAAGAAATGAAAGGACCATGACCAATTAAGAAGCGCGTAATAAAACTAGAATTCATATAAGAACTCAAATTTGGTTTAGGAATATATGACTGAACCCGAATACTAGTATTGCAAGTTGACCACCAGACCTTCCAGTCAGAAAGAAGCTTATTTACTCAAGTCATAACTATATAAGACGGAGGGGCAAGGACATTCATTCTCTCACCATAAGTGACAGCGAGCTCTGAAAATGAATCTACGATTTCGTTATAATAATCTCTGGCGTAGGCCCGAACCCAGTGTAAGTTGTGAAAATCAGAATAAGTTGTTAGTTTTTCTTTGATGGTATTGATAAAAGCCGATTTATTTCTGGTACTCTGCAGTAGCAATATAGATGATAAACTATCGGAGTAAACAGAAACTTTGAAGTTATACGAGACGGCCCACAAAACGGCAAATCCGATTGCTGAAAGTTCGGCCTAGAAAACTGAATTATAAAAATTCAGTTTGAACATGTAGACTCTGTTTAGTACACTCCGGTGGATGACACACACGGCGAACCCAGTTTCGGATCTGATCCTTGATCCGTCGATGTAAATCTCCCACTCCGAGAGCCCCGAAAATTTGTTAAGAAAAAGAATTCGCTTTCGCTTTTCAGGACGAACAGCTCTCAGTGAGATATTTGAATCAAATGGGATATTATTAATCAGGTGAAAAAAGTTAAAATTATGTCGCCTCCAAATTTGATACTTAAGGAAATGAAATTTTATACACAGATAAATATTGGGAACTCCAGAAATCACATGAAAAGCAGAAGTGGGAGATGTCCTATAGGCCTTGGTAATTTTTAAAAGGTAAATTCTCTGAATAGAGTTAAGCTTAGTAATTTGCGAGGAGTTAAGGTCACCACCCCAACCCCCCGCACCATAGACAATAATAAGTTCTATAACGCATAAATAAAAGTTTATAATTTTTGAAATTGAAATCATTGAAGGATACCCTATTAAAATTTAATGAGAGTTTATAATTTTTTTCTTTAAGATAATTAATGTGCAGACTCCAGGAGAGTCGGCAGTCAATCAGAATACCTAAATATTTATAAAATTTATAATTTTTATGAAGAAATTCTTTAGTTTAAAAATTGGGTCTCGACTGAAGACGCTGCCGCCACGAATGCCCTTGTTATGGATTGACGGGCTTCTAAACACAACCGAGGCGGTTTTCTCAATCGAGATTTCCAGCCTTAGCCGTGCCAGATGTTCAGCAATAAGATCGATTAAAATATTAGAATTGTACTCTAGGTCTCTTCTCGAATTTCCTGTTTAAATAACCGCCAGATCATCCGCGAAAACTTGAACTATTATAGAAGGGCTATTGGTGACGGACCTCGTAATTTTGAACCCTCGGTCAAGTTAGGACGACGACACCTGAGCTGACACCTCCCTCTTCTAACTTCCACACCCCGCCAACTGGAGGACTTTGACTCTCGACAGATTTAACGTCCATCAGCCCCAGTGGGTCTTTAGTGGCAGCAAGGCTCGAACCTTTGATTCGACGAAAATCGCCGGCTACGAGTCCGCGGCCATGACCACGAGGTAATTGGAAACTTCGAAGTAACTTCGAGGTAATTGGAAACTTCGAAGTTCGTTCTTACTGTAATTGGAAATTTCGAAGATGATTTCTATAGCTTCAGCTGATTTTGATTCTCAAGTGTATTTGGCTTCCACAGCTCCTTTAAGTTATCCTGTTTTCTTGAACTTAAGAATGTTCTTTTTTTTTCCAAAATAAATCGTGTTATTCTAATTCAGTGGTCATCTCTATTTTCTGAACTTACCGTCAATTAAATGAACTCATTTTTAGTAGATCCTTGGCCGTTTTATTTATCAAATCCGAATTTGCCAAGAAACTATATCATGATGGTATTAACAACAAATTTCCAGTCAAATATTAAAGAAAGCGATACAAAAACTATATCTTGTACCCCAATTATAGTAAATCACGTACCAAATTGATTTTTGTAAACATAGAAAACAATATTATTTTCTTTATTTATTGACGATTTTTTCTGCGAATGAAATTTTCATTTTATTAAAATAATTTAGTTATTTATCATCTGCATCTGCTAACTTACTGTCCCAGTTTGTGTAATGTAATAAACAGTACAATGCAATAAATTATTATTTCATCGTACGAAATTTGAAACAAGGCCATGAAAGTTAATTTTGCTTCTGACCCCATTTTGTTATCCCAATGTACCATCCCTGCAACATGGAATGAGTTTTATTTTAATGTCTCTCTAAAATAACACCACGGGCTATTGACGACGAATCTCCTTTCATGGAAAGACGATCAATGAAGAAATATCACAGTCAGTTTGCTTCTTGTACTATTGAACGTTTTTCTAGCTCTCCACTCCACGCCAACGGAAAGACTTTGAACCCGAATAGATTGTGACGTTCAGCTTTTCGCGTTTTTACTCTTCACTAATCGCGGAGACTTTTTGGTAATTTGAATTGCACAATTACAACTACTTGCCAACAAAATTAAAGTGATCAGGTAAATTAGATAAAGTTAAGAAGTGTAGTGAATTGAATTAGAGATTGTGATATATAAGCGAAATAGAATTGAAAGGAGATAAGGGCGATAGAAGGTAACGACAAGTTGATTGATGCTGCTAAATTGGAGAAAATCATCATAATTAAGCGTTTACATTGATAGTAGTTGGAAGTGACCCATGATCAGAATAAGACAAATCTGCTTTAATCGAAAAATGCTTGAATTAGAATGAGTGATTTGGTAAGCTAAAACTTTTATTATTTGAATATTAACTGGGATTAAAATCGAGTAAAAAAGGATTCGAGAGAAGGCGACATTACATATAATCTTTGATAGTGTTAGGTATCTTCAATTAGATATTTGAACTTATTAACTAGTTAATAAGTTATTAAGATGGCTGTAGAGTTTGTAATGAAGGAAATACTTCACAAGGTCTAATGTGCATCAGCCTCTACATGACGAGTCTTTAGTGAAATCAAGCCTTTAACATAGAACTGGACTGAACATCGTCGGCCACTAGTTCGCTGTCATGACCATTCGGCTACCGTGACTTTGTGTTTGTTACATCTGTAAACATATAGGAACTGACAATCAAGAAAGTATATGGAAACATCTTTAAGAAAAATATTTGAATCAATATTTTAAAATCATTTGTTATGACTTAATTTATTTTGTGTGTATTATCTCTTTTAATGGTTTTTATATTTATGTATCATAATTATTTCATATAAATAACAAACCACTTTTGGTATGTCATTTTTTAAGCTTAAGATGATCACTAAGACAAGTCGTTAAATTACCTGAATCTCACTCCTGCTCTAATTCGCAACCTTCCGGCTACAAAACCGTGATTCAACAACTTGCAACCCTGATCTCCAATCCTTTTCGCAGAATTAACAGTAACTGTGTTACGAGATCTGGCCTCGATCCAGTTGAAAATCATCGTGTAATAAAGGGGGGCGGCCTTAATCTTCAGGTCGGTATAAAGTGAAAGTTTGGAGGAGGATAAAATGTCCCTTTTGTTGCAGTATGATTCGACAGGGTTAAATGGCTATGTGACCGAGGCGACTTTCGATGGATTGTTAGTTTTGTTGACGCAGCACTGAAACTATTAAGCGGTCTGGAGCAAATGGTTTTTTTTATTAAATTTGAATTGTTACGTTTTGTTCCACAAACCCTCTTTATCTGAAACAGAAAACTACAAAACCCTACTGAGCTGAGCCTATCCTATCATGCACCCTCAAAAAAAGAGTCCAAGTTAATAATGAGAAATAAGACAGAGAACTCACTGCAGTGAAAGGTGTAGTCCGGTGATCGTCCCTCCTCCATTTTCTACAAATTCCATGAGTATGGTGTTCATTATGTCCCAAATATTCTTTGCCATAAATTTTTCCAGGCGATTAGACCATCTTGGCCTTCCTTGTCCAGATTCAGAAGAAACAATCTATTGTTTTGATTGTTGCTTTTTTACCCGGTGCATAATGAAAAATCCAGATTTCATCGAAGACTACAGCAATCATATTTTGATTTGGTAGCCATTTACCAAATGAAAACTAACCAATAAATCAATGTCACGTTCGTTTTGCTATGTTTAACAGATAAAGGTACACAATTGTGGCACCGCCTTTCTGACAAATACTTTCTAAAACAGGCACTTTTGGAACGACTCGCGCGCGCTCATTTATATATGTAGGATTTTCCAGCTGATTATCAAAGAATTATTTGTATTTTCTAATGTATTGTAAAACCAGTTCCTCAGTTACTTTATAGATGGCACCACGAATCAGCGTCATGTGATAGCTCGTGCAGCGCCACCTATTCCCGAACAAAACTGAGCGACATTTCGTTCTCACTCTCTTTCCCCCTTTTTTCCGCCTCTCTTCTCCTCTGCTCTTCTCCCGATGAAGTAAACTCCGAACGCCAGAGCGCGTTCCAACGCCCATTGCCGATATAGGATAAGATTAAATCGGCCGCCATCTATCTGTCTCAGAAGAACTGTTTACTCCTAATAGAGATAACCTGTATATAGATTAATGTGTATATATTTTCTCTCCATTGAATAAATGAAGTAAAACAAGTTGAGCCTCATCATTGAATTCCTACGAAATCATCATAGAATCCGGTAATGGAATTACTCCCCTAGACAAACCAGCCCTTTGCGTAAGAGCAAACCAGTGTAGATTCGGGATGTACAATCTCATCACTCCCGTTCTACATATATGTGCATGATCAAAGGGTCTATGAAAATTCTTTTGGATCCCTTCGAGATATATTTTGGAGCCAAATTGATATTGTTGTTAAATTGCCATTATTTTATATTTCTTTAATAATTTTTTCCATTCCATACAATATATTTGCATAATAATTAATCCGAGGAATAGTTTAATTATTCCAGGTTAAGCCGGAATATTCAGAATTATTTTCTTTTTCGACGCTGAACAAATTTGCTTTTATAAGTGTAATTAAATATTTTAATTTTATTTCTTGATGGAAATGCAATAATTTATGGTTTTATTAACATATTTATATTTCATTAAATTATAATTTGAATGTTTATGATCAATATCAAGGACTGTAAAACGTGTAATTTGTATGAGTGTGTGTGTGTGTCTCTCTCATTAAGTTTCCTAATTTTTATTCATTCATTTATTTATGATAGGAATGAGATAGTATTTGTAATAAAAACTTTAATTTTATAGCTTTTACATTTTAATCCCAAAACACACGAAGTCTTACTTTTTAAAAAGCATTTAATTCTCGTGTTTGGTATTTCAGCTATATTAGTACATGTGATGCCTTTTTTATCAGATTAAAAAATAACACATCATTATAAATTAATATCCTGAATGTGTGCATAAATATATTTAACGTATAATTTATATATATTATATATTTACTGAATTGCGATAAATTTGTTTTTGTTAAGAAATTATTCGATACGAGGAATGAAGTGAGCACTGAGAAGCTGTAGAAACTCTTAAAAGAAAGAAAATGAGATCGATCTGCGGTTCCCAATGGAATGGGTACTAATCAAAGGTGAGCGTAGATTAGATCTAAGGAAGTGCTTTAATCTAAGACTAATTTAGAGAGTGCTGAGGGCATCCCCCCCCCTCGAATGTGACCTAGATAATTTTTTGCAGTTTGTTTTGTTTCCATAGCATTATACGTGCAAAAAGGGTTGTCAAAAATTGGTTTTATTAAATTTAAATAAACCTTTCGATGACTTGACCATTGCATTTGTGACGATAGGCTATATGCGATTTAACCTTCATTAACTTCGGGGACTTTATGGTAATTTAAATTGCATTAAATTACGACTCCTTGGCAACCAAATGAAACGTGACAAGGTAAATTAGGTAAAGATAAGAAGCACAGTGAATTGAATTAGAGATAGTGATATGTGAGAGAAATATAATTGAAAGGAGATTAGGTAGATAGGGGACAACGACAATCTCATACGTATTGTAGATTGGAGTGAACCAACGTAATTAATCGTTGTAGTTTTTGAAAAATTGGAAGCGACTTCTGATCAGAATAATAGGAGTCAAATCTTCTATAATTGAGATGTGCTTGAATTGAGAAATGAATGATTGGTAAGTTAAGACTTTATTATTTGAACATTAACTAGGATTAACCAAGTTAAGAGCTCGGGGGGGGGGGGAGAGAGAGCGATCTTGCATATTCTTTGATAGATAATGTGTTGTATTTTTATTACGTATCTTCACCTGTGTTCTTGAACTTGTTGACTGTTTAATTAGACATTAAGGTGTCTGTAGAGTTAAACAATGAAGGAGATACGTCACACATTTCAAGTCATTTTGAAGGAACGCGCTGAAAATTTTTTAGTATTAAACAAAACCATCGAACACGTGTTTTAACAAATAGTTTTAAATAACTTTTAAGCAAGAATAGTCGCATTAAAAGTAATAGTACATTTTAGCTTTGTTCCGAAAACCTTTTTGACTTGTACGTGAATGAGTTGCTGCATGCGCAGTGCACCTACAAGGATCACCACAGTTAGTGAGAGTATGTTCCGTCTCGATCAACAAAGCTTATACTTGAAAGTTTGGACAGGTCACGACAAGATTAGGGTTCCCATCGACACGCCATCACGAATTTCCGAGCTTCATGTTAATCCTATGGATTTTATAACTTTTCATTTTGAAGCTCAATGGCTTTTAATTGCATGAAATGAAACGCATTCGAAGAAGTAAACAAACAAAAAAAGAATGTTTCTACGCGATTATTTCTTTTTCTGACTTTAGAAAGCATCTTTAATTAATTATCAAGTATCCAATCACTCCTTGCATCATTGATTTCAAAAACGAATGCCGGTGTATTTGTTTTTTTTAAAAGGATGCAGTGAGTAAATTATTTTTTGTTTTTTTCCCGTAAAGGGAGCAGTGGGTCAAAATAGGTTGGGAGCTTATCAAATAACTCTCTCTCTCTTCAGATTCGATAGAGGAGAAAGTCTCTACTTCATTAATCAAAGAAATATTTATCAAATGGATGGAAGTTAAAGAATTTTGAAAAGAAGTACTCCCTAACAAAGCCCAAACAGGCCTCAATAGCATTGTCTGGAGTGAGCAGACAATATCCCATTTTCGAAACGTCCCGAGAAGGCAGAAGCAGGTCCTTATGACAGATTTTTAGTAAAGGTTGATCTTGATGATCCTCAAGGTTTCAGATGACAGATTTTTAACCTAGATCCAAGTAGGAAAAGGAGGCAAAAATGGGAAAGTTAAGTTTATTAAATTTTCATTTATTTCATTATTGTATTTAACTATTTTGGAATTAAGCAGTGTTTAGATAATTTTAAACAACTTCATCAATGAACCAGTAATTTAAAAGCAAAGTGTTTGTTTCTTTCACTGAAAAATGGGGATATCTTCGGAGGGAAAAAGACTCACAGACACTGTTTTATTATGACGACATAATAATCAAATAAATAATAATTAATCAATCGTAATCAAGCGGCTGAGCGACTTAAGACTTGTTGCGACATGATTACCTATTTCGCAACATTGTGTCAACATTCAGAGACATCGTGTTGATACAACTCGTAAACAGATATCGATTCCGTTTCACTGGTTCAAGATCGTTGTTAAAGGGGTGGAGGAGAGCAGACGATAAAAGAGGTTAGCAGGGGGGAAGAGGAACCAGGAAAAAAATCGAAAGACCCTCTATCTCCAAAGAGAATTGGCCACCAGACGAGTGCACGCGCACTCTGACCCACATATCCGCACCAAAACATATCGATCGCTTTGCAAGGCTGGATAGAAGAAAATGTTGCATAATTGCGCATGCGTGAATGGAAATAAAAAAAAATTCGATTTTTGTTTGTTTGTTTTATTATTTGATTTGGTTTCATAACTGTACAGTTTGTTTATGCGCATGCAATAAATGAAAAAGAATATTTAAGTGAATTTTGTGTTCTTTAAAGAAATTAAAGAATCTTAGAAAATTTCGAATGTAATTGAAACAAATTTTAAATTAAATTGTGGTTAAACTTCGAAAAAAAAAAACCTTAATCGAGATTTTATTTTTTGTTTTTTTTTTTAAAAAAAATTTCTTTTGGGGATTATTTACTGAATTTTCAAAATTGAAACAAATTATTTCATTTAGTAGATTGTCTCCTATTTGCTGATCATTCAACATATTTACGAAAAATTGCTTCCTCAAAAACCCTTGTTTTTATTAAAAATTAATTATACAAGATTTTTCCCCTCTGCTTGTAAAATCATACTTCACTTTGGTCGAATGGAGTCTGATAAGGAAAAATACCATTACAACAAAAAGTAAAAAATAAAACTTACCAGCTGTAACGAATTGAAATGAACTCAAACTCATTATGGAAGCGAAAATATTGAAATATATGGATTTGGCAACTGTTAAAATTTTTACTTCTTTTGACATTCTAAAAAGCCGAAAGAAGAAAAATCAATCACAAATGTAAGCTTCAGTATCTCACTGATCTTCCTAGGTACGTAATATCGTAGAAATGAAAAATTTTAAATAAAATTTCATTAATGAAAGAAGAAATTAGCATTAATGATTTGAAAATCTGAAAAAATTTATTTTTAAAAATTTAAATTTTCATAATATCCAGTGGTATTTGATTTTTAAATCATCATCTATCCATATTGTAGCAAAGAGCAGTTTTCATTTCATGTGTGTATGGGAACAAATATTTCACATAACCCAATCATTTTAACATAGTTTTTCCACTTAGGAACACACACACACACAATTAACATTTGACACGATTAAAGACATTTGATGGTTAATATTTTACAATAATGACTACGTTTTAAGCCTTATCCAAATTTCAATAGAAATCTCTAAATTAATAATAACGTTAAAGGTGTTTATGATTTTTTTTTTCTCTCTCAAGTTAAAGTTCGATATGTAAGAACAGAAAACTCACAAAAAATGCCGAACATGAATCTATCTCTACGAACATGTGCATTCACCCAATTTTTCCTTCCCCAAACCATTGGGTCGCGTCGCATCGATCCGTGCGCTGCCTCTCCAAGGTGCAAAAATAAAATAAAAAAGGTAAGAGAAGGTGATCGATATACGAGGTTGTCATAGCAACCACGTCTGGCGGGAAACCCTTCAAAGGTCAAGAGCACGAGCAGTCTAAAATTAGATACTGCCGCCCGGAAAGAAACAAAATTGAAGAATCCTTTACCAACGTCACACACTTACGTCGTCGCATACCAAATGTTAGTTTGGTAAAAGAAGGTTAACGGTATATGCAAGCATGCATTGAACATAAAATTTCGGGTTCAGTTCGGTTTTTTCACGACGTGGTATATCCCAGACATATTTTTTTTTATATCAGAAGACCGCAATAAATGAAATTTAATCAAATACGTTAGTTTCATTTATAAAATTTCAATCTTGTTTATTTCATTAGAATTAAACTTATGGCATGCTAAATTTTTATAATTTAGTCTAAATTAACGTTCGTCAGCACTAGAGACCACACGAGGACCATTCACAACGAACTTCGTAATTTAGATCAGTGTTTCAGAGACAGGGACGACACTTTAGCTATTTTTCCTTTCTTTTGATTTTAATACATGAAGTATCAGAAATTCAGTTCTGCTAAAGCTATATCTTCATATAATGTTAAGAACAGGACACGAAATCAGAACACTTTTTTCGATTTAAAAAAAAAATTCTCGAACATTGACTTTAGAACACTGACTGACTGTCTTCGCCATCTTTTACGTGATTATGATTGGTTATTAACATCGCACTGAGAAGCAGCATGAGGGCTATTGGCAACAAACCTCATAATTTTGAGCCTCAGTCAAGTGACGAGAATGACACCTGTGCTGGCAGCTCCCTCTCCAAACTTTCATACGATGCCAACGTGAAGACTTGGAACCTCGATCAGATTGAAATATGCATCGCCTATACTATACGATAGATCTCTAGAGGCATCAGAGGGCTCGGACTCAAGACTCAACGAAAACAACGTCGGCCGCGAGTTATTATGACCATTAGGCTACTACGGCATAGCTATTTTTTAAATATCTGCGTATTTTACAATGTAATTCATTTCTATCTGAATCAGTACCTTTTTTTCTGATGTCAAATGTTTTCCATGTTTCCAGAGCCGGTTCTAGCGTTTTTGTCGCCGTAGCAAACCCAAAAAATGCGCTCCCCCTCCCCCAAGCTTCAATAATAATAATAAAAGATTCATATTAATCAGAAAGATGGAATGTAATTAAATTAATACTAATAAAGCTTTATGGAAAATATTGTTTCATTGAAAAACAACGTTTACATTTTTAACGAGCTAACATCAACAAACTTACAAATTGAAACTCAGAAATAATTTTAAAATATTTTTAAAACAATAACACTAAAGTTAGAACAATAAAATATAATCTCTAAACCTAAATTAAAACAATCTGTTTCAATGTTTACTTTCTGCGAAATCGCGAATTACTTCTTCGCGAATGTTTACTTTCAGTAATCGCGAATTCTATTTTATTACTCAGTTCATGTTCATTGGCTAACATTGCTAAGCCATTCAGAAGTTTTGAGTAGACATGTTCTTAGATTATTTTTTTTAAAATATTTTTAATTCTTTAAATGCTCTTTCTTCCAACAGTTATGCATAGAGTTGGTAAAATTCTTAATGCAATACTCAAATTTGATCCAGTTTTAAAGGAAATAATGAATTAAAGAATGTCGTTTGTACTTTCTTTCTAACAATTCCTGTTGTATTTTATTTTATTTCTCATTTTCCCCCTAGAAATAATGGGTTCGGTTTTTATATCATTTTTAGCGTTCTAATTCAAGCAGTTTTGCAGGCTTCTAAATTTTGCTGCCTGTCTTTCCAACCGCCTAGAGTCGGAGCTGACTTAATGAAATGTTACTGTATTGCCAATACTTTCTTTGGATATGTAGAATAAGATATTTAAAACTCTATATATAGTCTGAAGATCATTATGCAGATTGATTGATTGATTATTAACGCCGTATTTAGACGCAATGCAAGGGCATCTCTTAATTTTGAACCTCTATCAAATAATGAGGACTACATTGAACTACCACGGCTGTGATAGTCTAGAGGTCACTGTCGCAGCCGGCGTTGTTTCCGTCCAGTCGTGGACTCGAGCCTTGGTGCCATTAAAGACGACCTGCCGTGTAGTAGAGCTGATGTACATTAAATCCGATCGCGGTCTCATGTCCTCCCGATGACGTGATGTGGAAGTTTGGAGAGGAAGGTGCCATGTTATTTGTCGTCCTCGTTACTTGACCCAAGTTCAAAACTACGATGCTCGTCGCCAATGACAGTCATGTTGCTTCTCAGTGAGACTTTAATAAACAATCCCTGAACTGTCTGACCCCCCCCCATTGCCTAATTTCACACTTAAGAGCCTTGGGCCCCAGATTTAAAGTGTATCAGTCTCACTGTAAAATAGATCATTCTCAAAACATTTCTTAACTAACATCTGGGATTTCTTTTCAACTTTATATTTAACGAAGTCATTAGTTTCTTTCCTACCAAATGAAAAATAGTTACTCAACTTTGCTTGCGCACACAACTTTAGCATGCATAGTAAATAGATGTAAATAAGTCGTATAAAAAAGACAACGAATTGAATTTCAGGATAGATGTATCGAAAAAGATTATTGTGTTAGAAAGATTCCGTTTAAAAGATAGATTGTGTGCTATTGTGAAGGATTTAAAAAGTACGCAGGAGTTATTTGCACATCTATTCTGTAGGGACTAGGACCCAACGTTATCGGTCGAAGTTTTCTCCGATATGGATTAACTCACATTATTCGAATGTCCGAGTAAGAGTAACTTTGATTTTTGTAGACGTCTTTAGTATCCGCGTTGATGGACAGTGAATTAGCAGAGAGCGTTCTCCTTTTTAGAGAAACAATAAATAAGGCTTTGAAAAGTAATTAACTAGATTATTAAACTATTTTTATGTGATTATTTTAATAACTTTATCTGTGCTTGGAATGAAGTAGAAATTTTAGATTTTGTATTAGTCCAATATTTAAGATAAAACAGACGAGTCGGGTAACAGAGATAGATCACATCACTATACGATGAGTCTAAAGTGTAGCCAGGACCTCGTTTGAAACAACGCCAACCTCGAACTCGCGACCAATACCTTTCGGTCACTGTGGCCGACCATTATATGGAACATAATTCGAGAGACCAACCCCCCGCTCCGCACATAGTGCACTACGGGTTCATTATATGGAACAATGGGGATTGTTGGATTTTAAATGAAACTGTGCTTTAAATTCATAATGTGATGTGGTATGGAATTCAGGAGAGAGAAATAACAGCTCAAGAGTCATTCTCGTCACTTGACAGTGGTCATAAATTATCCTTTTGTTCCACCGCCAATCTTGGCCCCCTGATGTTCATTCAAATCAACCCAAAAACTTTCTTATTTTCACCATCTCTAAAAAATGCATTATCGAGAAAGAAAAGATGTATATTTTTCTTATGTATATATTTTATTAAAATAAGTACTTTACTATTTTTTTTTCCTTAAAAAAATAATATTTGATTTCATTTGGAAAAAAAAAGAAAAAGTTAAAAGAAAAATTTTAAAAAATCAGGCAAAAAGAACTGGGGCAGGTGGCGATATTGTCTTTTTTTTTTATCGCCAATTCAAGGTGAGATTTCTCACCTTGGCATTATTTTTCGATTTAAAATTTCAAATGTCAAGCTAGATTTTTATTCTTTGTTGTGAGTTAAGTAAAATTAGACATTTCAAATGGGAAGACTAAGAGGAAAGACGCAATAGAGGTAAGAAAACTCGTTTTAAAGTATCATAAAGAAGGAAAATAGATTTGAAAAATCAGCAAAGTTGTTCTCATTCTACAGTTTTTGATATAATTAAACGCTTCAAGTTTTCAAAATCAACTAAAATAAACACAAATTTGGAAGACCTAAAGCATTTTCGAACAAAGAGGAACGATCGATTGTAAGATAAAGTTTTTTAATTCCTAAACTTAGTGTTCCTAAGCTAATCAATGAAGTGTCACAATATCTTCATAAAACTTTTAATCCAGAAACAATTAAACTGATTTTACGTAGAAACATTTGACATGGAAGAATAGCACGTAAAAGCCATTTATAAATAAATGCAACAGATTGAAAAGAATAAAGTTTGCAAAAACTTATAAATGTAAAGACTTTTCATTTTGAAGGCGGTTTTATTTGCTGATGAAACCAAATTGAATTTGTTTCGCTCAGATGGTTAATGTTATGTATAGCGAAAACTAAATCAAGAACGTCAAGAGCAAAATTTAAGAGCTATTGTAAAACATGACGGCGGCTCTATCATGGTTTGGGGCTGTATGTCTGCCAGTGGTCCAGGAAAACTTCACATAATTAATGGCATAATGGACCACACAAAGTATTTAACCATTATGAAAGAATATTTGTTGCGAAGTGCCGATCATTTGGGGGTTAAAGAGGTTTTCAGTTATTTTGTCAAGACACAATTCAAAAACTTACAGCAAATATTGTGCGCTTATTCCTTTTGTGTAAATGCCCACACGTGTTAGAATCACCTAACCTAAATGCGATTGAAAATTTATGGCAATATTTGGAAAATAAATTTAAAAATGCATACTATAAATACAAGTCAGTTAAAAATGTACTCCAACTTGAGTGGTTTAAAATTGATCAAAATTTTTGTAAAAAACTTGAGAGTCAATGCTTAAAAGATTGAGAGCCGAAATAAAATATAAAAGACTGCCAACAAAACATTAAGTCTCTCATATTAATTATATTTTTTCAACTCTTAGAGTGCGAGCTCTTTTTTGAATTTATTTTGTGTACATTTTTTAAGTTTATATTTTTTTAATGAATGAAATTACTTTTGTAATTATTTTTATCATGATAATTGTAGATAAAACTTATCGTGATTTTTCATTTTATTTGGTTTTGTTATACTATGTATTTTTAAGCATCATAATATAGGTTGAACTATGAGAAAACCAGTGTTCGACTTCTTTATTGAGCCACTGTAAAGGTTTATATGCTCCGGTAAATCAGTCAACCTATATCTTTATAGTTACTACATTTCGTATATCCGAAATATTTACGAAAATATCCAGTCACCATAGGTACTCCTGCACTTAAGTTATTTATTACAATCAACAAAAATCATTATTTTTTCATGCGGAAAAGAAGAACGACATCTGTTTTGAAGGTTATTCTAATGAAGTTCTTCGTTTGCCTCGTGTCAATAAGTCACGGAAAAGTCCCGAGACAACTACAAAATTCATCGTCATAGAAACGCGTGGCAAAAAGTGTGTCAATATGTAGCAGATGGTATGAGGTATTTCCCGAAAAGGTATCATTAGCTTTTAAAAGGCCTTTTTACCAATCTGGCTGCTGCACAAATCAGTCAAGTTTCACACAGTACGTGTGGGGGGAATTAAATGGCTACATTTTGTTTCCGTTAAGTGGTTTGTGGTTTTAAGTACAGGTTGTACAGGATCCTTGACACGTTTAAATATTTAATACAAAATCAATTTATTGGCTAGCGAAGGTGAGGTTTGAACTAAAAGGCTTCCAACAATGAAAAGTTTTGTTTGTGCAAATAAAAAAATAGTTTTAAATTTCGACCATAGGTGGTAATGTATCATAAAAACAACAAAACGAAATTCACCATCAAAAATTTTATTTTGTTGAAGTGAATGCATATAATTTATGAAGATACACGTCCTCTACATATGCAGCCACAACTACCATACTTCAATGTGTATGCTTCATGTAGATGGAACCTCTAGTCGTCATTTCTGATTCACAGTATCAAAACTAATCTTTACAAATGAAACTCGAATATCAATTAAATTCAGGATCATGCAATGCCATCTGCGTAAGACATTTGAAACTGCTTATTCTATTTGCACAAACAAAAAATTTTAGCTTGAGAAGCATTGTGGTCTGAACCACAGTGTCGTAAGCAAATTAATTGATTTCATATTTCATTTTAATATTTATCAGGGATTTTGATAAATACTATAAGTAAGACTCTCATCCTACAGCCATTTTGAACTCCTTAAAATATTATCCTACTCAAGGAGGTTTTAACTGTCTTTCACACTCCAATTATTGTATCGATTTGTATTATAATAAAATACATATAGTATTTAGTTAGAAGAAAAGATATATTAATTTACTCTTTTCTATTCGTTAAGAATACTTTTCAGTATTTATTACAGATCTAATAACGCATAGCATCTGACCTCTAAAATTCACATAATGAAACTGGAGATCAACGTAACCATTCACATAGCTATTTTATCATTTTTAAACTCTTTTGGATACAATTTTTATTGAGAAAGATATGAGAGACAGCTTTAATTGTAAATTACGAGACTTTAGATGTAACATTCATGAAATCAAGATAGAGGTATGATATGATTTTATTTAATTAAAACTACTCTAGAAAAGGATTCTTAACCTTATATTTATAAGTTATTCATAAATAAAAAAAATAGCAACATCAATCATACATGTGAGAAATTATTAATACACTGAAAATATGATTAAATAGTATATGTGCTCCTTTCATGTTGTACATTAAATAATAATGCATTGTATATATCTGAAATGATGTATAAAAATATATTTAATGTACATAAGAAATTTAAATGCTCAGCGTATGAATATAGCTGGTGTTTTCATTATTATGTTCTGTAATCTGTAATTTGGTATAGTATATATTGATCATATATATAATTCAAACTACTTCAATTTAACAGGACCCCTCGTAAGAGTCCCGATATTTGTACAATATCCCATTAATGAAGAGGTGTGTCCATATTCATTTCACAAGTTTCGAGGAAGAAAGAAGAGAGGTCTGAAAAATGTTTAGAAGAATGGACGTGTCCAGGACGTAGTTATATGAGAATGGTAATTAATCATTCTAGAATACAACTATACTTTACCATTGTTTCTACTTTGCATAGCAAATGTGAAATGTAACAAGCGCAAATATTTTATTTGTAAATGTGTATTACGCTACCAGTTTTAATTCAAAAATTAATTGTTAGCAATACGGTATACGCTTATTTAATGCCATCTGTGCAATCAAAGTAGAATTATGTGTAGCATAATAATACAAAAGGACTGATGCGATAATGATAGAAAAAATTCCTTTATTCCACTATTCCACAATATAAAAAGTATTTCAGTATGTGAAAATTCTGACCAGATGGGGTATATAATTTGTTTTGGAGTTCTTACAAAAAGGTACATTGGGAGACATGTCTAATCGAAATTTCTCAGATGTAGCCTTTTTGGAACGGTTAAAATGCAGCCTGAGATATCAATAGCGGTGATTAGTGAGGGGTAGCAGAACTACCCAGTTACTTTATTTGGGGAGAAATTAAATTTTAATTCTATTTCAGCCTCCTAAGACCAGGAATTATTAACAAAACATTTGTATGAACTCTGTTATTTTATCACCTAATTACATTTTCTTTCATTTCTTTAATTATTTTAAAAAATTGCTTAGCGGAAATATTTACACAAAATACTATGCCATGTATCGCGGCATTGGCATGGCAATGCATTTTATGTACATAGGAAATGCAGTGCAACGACTCGTTATATTCATGCGTCGTGTCTCATCTATTCATAAAGCTCCACAACACTCATAGAGATTGGATTTTAGCAAATTATTATTTTTTGGTGTTTATTTTAGACGAACCATACTAGTAGAAATTATCCCCATCCTTTTTTTTTTTATTTCTATGCTTCTATTTAGTTGTAATGCATACGTAATATAGTTTATTTAATGAAAGTTATATTTTACAGCATTAATCAAAATTTCAATAAAAAAAATTACACTTTTCAATTAAAACAAAACAGTGCAAAAGTTGGTATAAAGTGCCACCTTTTACTTCTCTATCCAAATTATCTCAAAAAGCTTCAAAAACTTACAATTTTATAACTAAGTTTTGTGTGTGTTTACATTTTTTATATCTTCCCACACCCATTAATTTTTGTTGTCCATATTTTCCCCGCCCCACTTTTAATTCTCAACAATGGCGTATTTGGAGAGGGAGACAAGGGGGATATTGTCCTCCGGCACAGCATCAAAGGGGCGCCAAATTGATGTTACGAAATTTTAGAATGAAATACCTTTCACTGTAAATTGCATTTTTTCCATTGTTATTTTTTGTTTATTATGAAATGTTTCCCATGCACTAAAACGTAAATAAAAGACATTCGCATACTCAGTCCATCACTTCATCAATATGTTGATATCTTTTTTCGAGGATTTTTCCTTCTTTCTGATCCTATCTGAATTCATCCTTGACACAGGAAAGATTGCCTTCCATAACTTTGCGGAGTGTCGAGCGGGTGTTTACCCACAACATACATTTTGATGAACTAATCACTAAATTTGCAACAGCAATGGCTAGAAAAACTTATCTTTGAAGTTAATTACATTCAAAGTATTATATATCAAACTTTTTTTTTTAACTTTATACTTGCTTCATATTTTTAGGTTATGATATTATTATATCTAATATAATTTCTTATGTTTCTGAAGTCTTATATTTGAATAATATATAAGAATAATCATATTTTTTCGAACTACCATAGCTGTCTTAATTATTTTACTTCGTTCTATCTTTATAAAGTTAGCGAAAACTTGAAAATCTACTCATAAAAGTGATTTTAAAAAAACTAAAATATTTAAAACTACTTAAATTAAAAGATTTGAATTTTTGTCCTTAAAATTCTGTTATTTTAAATTTTTTTTTTAAAATTTTCTTTCCCTTCCCCTAAGCATACGGGGGGAAGAGGAAGGGCGAAATCTTCAGTTATCTGAAAACTCTAGCTACACCTCTGATTCTCAGTCCTGCCACTGTAACTTATTGTTGTCTTCTTGCGTTACAGATTTCGTCATTAAATTTCCTCCTAATTATTGGGAATGATTGCGAGGCAGACAAACGTGAGAAATTAAGATATGGTGAAGAAAAACAGTGAGTGATGGCAATGGGTAATGACAGAGAGAGCAATCAAATTCCGATGATAACAACAAAACGTTTTGTTTTCAAGGTTCATTATTTACCATTTCACAATCACGTTTTCCTTTTTCACGGCATTGTAATTTCCTCGTATTCTTTTCAGTTGTAAAGACAAAAGGGGAGAAGTATTCGAAGTCCTTATAACTGCATTTATTGTTAAAGGAAAACATTTTCTGATAACGAAACAGAGTTTCTTTGAAGTTTTTCCAATGAGAGCTAAGAGGTAGTTGGCTATGCAGTAACCCAGTGCCCCTTCCTGGATTGTGAATGAGTAGAATATTGTTGCTTTGAAATGATGAGATCCTAATGTAGCTGACTGTAAGAGTCTTATATTTTCTCTATACATATTTCTTTGTATATATTTTCAAATAAATAATATATAACTATTATTAAATGTGTAAGTTGGAGACACGAATTAAAATGAATCCGTAACAGGTTCTGTGCGTGGCCGAGAGGTTTGTTTTCTTTTTCCTTCTCTCACGCTCAGATCACCAATGAGATACTCTTCTTAGCAATAACTTATTTAATTATTATTTTCGTGGTTGTAATAGGAACCCGAGAGGTATTTCACTGGACTCAGCATCCGATGTCTCTTACTCTTACCTTACAAAAAAAATAACAGCCTTCGTTTCTCCCTCGCCAAGTTCGCTCTATTGCGGCATCACCAGGCACTATAGAATTGTTAGAAAAAACAACGTTGTAAAGAAAAGGGAATCCACTGAATCACTAATTAGAGAATAACATTAAACTTCACAACTTGTGTGCAAACAAATATGAAAGTATAATAGATAAATGTTTAGATGACTTAATTTGCTTTTGCTTTTTGTTCCTCGTAGTCCCAATTACTTTAATGTGATAACATTATCAAAACTACTCAATGGGATAGCAGAAGTATTTGTGTTTTTGAGGCACTCTAATCAGCTAGAAGAATGACACGTGCTGAAGTGCTCATAGTGTGTCGTCATCGAACGTGTATCACACATGAAAAAAACCTTTCAAATCTATTAACAGTATTTTATCATAACGTACATTTTTATCAAATACAAATGCCTTGGTACCTCAGTCTAAAATCCCCATCATGACATAATTCCAACTTATACAAATCCACACCATGACGGACCAAATTTGTAACACAGATAGAAAAATGTTCCGATTTTTGAACAAATTCTTGATGCTATAATATACGCATATACTTACATGACTGCATAAAATTTAGAATTCCATAAATATGCAGGTATCTGGTATATTTGGGTTGTCCCATAAATAGATGTACAAGCTTTAAGGGGAGGTAGAACACATCAAAAAGATTAAGAATTCCATTGCAACCCATTATCCAAAACGTTGTGAGAAAGTGATAGCAGATTTACAAGTAATGAAAGGACATAAAAAAGAGATTACCGAAAACATTTATTGAACATAAATATTACAAAGCTTGTAATAGATTATTCAATTTCAAAATGTTATAGAAGATGTTCAATTTTACCAACCTTACAAGCAACGCATGCTGCGCACCGACGAAACATGGATTGGTAAATAACCTGGTTTTGCTTGGATATCCGCAGCAACCCAGACGATTCTTGCAACCAGATCCATTTCAAGCTCAACAGGTGTTTCATACACAACAGCTCAAAGAAACCAGGCTGCATAAATCCGGGAACATGGGGGCCAAGCAACAAGTCCATCATGCCCAATTAATCTCTCTCTCGTTGGCCAACTTATACACTTCCACAACTATCATAATGTAAAGCTTTTGAATGCGAAGGGATTCGGTTGACTAAGAGATGATGCTATTTCATAAAAGAAACTGGGAACTGAGTAAGCCGGAAAATGGCCTAATCGCCATAACCAAGGTCTAACCATCAGAGTATGATGTAATAACGAAGAATTATATAATCACTGGAAAAGATGACATGATAAATTTTTTTTCGGATGTTACAGTATGTCTTATGTACATAATATGTAATGTGTTCGTAAAATTTATACGATGTGCTAAAAAATAAATGCACCGGTTAAACTAATATAAAGTGACTGATTATTTTAAGCTACACGAGAATTCCGAAAGACAAGCTTTGACAATGCGAGTCATTCGAGGCCTGCCCTCTTACGACCCTACGACTGTCACCTCTTAAATACCCAGTCTTGCACAAATTATGATGCACGTGCGGTAGCTCGATACATGTCCCTGAGGAAACCATTCTCGATACAGTCGTCGAATTTCTCGTAGATTGCTATCAGCCAATCTATAAATTAATTGCAGGTCGGTCCGTTCCTTTTTCGTATAACTTTGTACAAATAAAGCCACTACTGGTCAAATGATAAAAAATCAGACACTTCCCTTCCTGCGCTCTCGTAAACAGTGCCACTTACGAACCTTCGATGACGTTTTCGATCATTTGTTGCGAAGTAATTTTTTAAGTGTGTTCACTTAAAGTTTGTACTACTATTTATGGGACACCCTGTATATAGTAAATAAAATTTAAGTCCAATTAGAATTTCAATATAAAAGACGAAACTTGGTGCACATTTTATGAGTAAAAAATAGATTAATTCAATTAGAAATGAGACAAGTTTAATAAATATGCCGCTCTCCATAGGATAATGAAGTCAGAACGTAATATGCGGGTGGTTCAAATGACATATGGTGTTATCATTGTGTGCAGCCATCAATTAAACGGTGCCAAAACAGATTTGATGCTAAAGCAGGGATTAGTTTCAGTTGTAGCCTTAAAATACTGTCTTAAGTTTTCAAGAAGTCGAATGAAAATAAGCCAAAAATTTACTTAAATCTATTATACATAATAATATTAATTCAATAAAGATATAAGCTATGAATTAAAAATTACAATCAATTTAAAAATTAAACAACCTCAAACATCAAAGAGCAAAATCAAATAAAAAAGAATAAAAATGAACGTAAAACAAAAAATGGATACATATATGAATGGATGTGTGTGTGTGTTGTGTGTAATGATTGAATTCTTAAAAAATAATTTAATTTTCTAATTTTTCCCATTCCTTTTTTATCTCTCAGTTAAGAGTTCATTCTTATTTTCTCTTATACCATTCCAATTTATCCTTTAATTCAAGGGATCATGCGCTCGGAAAATCTGCTAAATCATTTTTTCCCATGATCGTAAATCTATAGAAATAACCCCTACAGGACGGTGTGTCTCCAGCAAAGTTCCTGAAAAATCCCTTCATCTAATATCAAGTGATTACCACATGATCTAAAGAAATCCTTCCATTTAAATTTGAAGAAAGGTAAAATTCTCTCTCTTTCACTCTGACTGTGAAAGCCAGAGCTGCGCTGCTAATCTTCTCGAAATGTATGTAAAATGGCCTCTCTCTCATCAAAAGGAATAAATGGACTTAATGCGTATACCTAGTCGTCATATTCTTGCCTTGACACCCCTTTAAGTCCCTGTTTACACATCCATTAAGTTTAGTGCATTATATGTGTGTGTGTGTGTGTGTGTGTGTGTGTGTGTGTGTGTTAAATGAACCGCATTTTAAGAACAAACGGAAAAACATGTTTGTTACTATTTTATTTATTTGCAATTTGTATTTAAGAATCAGGTTATTTTAGTTATATTATTTCCATTGAAAATCAAATTTATTTTAGTCGATATTTCCATTTTGAAATTGGAATCTCCGGAATATTTCTTATACAAGGAAAACGAGTTACTACAGCTGGTGAAAGAATCAAAAGTTTTGCGGCCGTGGGTTTTGTGGATTCTTTGCATTGAATACTACTGCATGCAATAATAGGAACTATTGTATGTTAAAATCAGTTGTGTAACAAAAAATTCCAAATGAGATAAAGTGAAAGTTGGAATATTTTGCTTTGTAATACTAAGAGTCCTGAATGCTCTCGCACTGACGATTCGTGAATTTATTATACGAAAACAGCGAACTTTAAAACTGTTATTTCATTGCTAATGGTGATAAGCACTTAAATAACGTAGAAAGGTTTTGAACTTGTACAACAAAGTTTTTGTATAACAAATGTTCAAAATGTCCATCCCTTCCACGGAAGCAAAACTGAATTCGAATTTGCGTATATTTTAAGAAACGTGCTTCGAGGTACTGAGAGTGTCTTCTTGTATCCTTTGAGAGTAATATGGAAACTTTCACATAATCTGTTACTTGGAATTATTTCCAAAAATTTTATTCTTTACATATTCCCGCAGAAAAAAAGTCAAGGAATGCTCAGATCAGGGAGAAAGGTTCTTGGTTCAAAGAGAACGGTGTAATATGCCATATGGATTAATGAAATGGGTGCAAGCTTTGAGATTTTTTTAGGCGATCAACTCATCTCAAAAAAATCTTTCGTCACTTCGTCTCCCGAATCTGAGCATTCCCTTATTTTTTCTGTGGGTTACGTAAATAACAAAAAGATGTGATTGTTACTGTTTATTAAAGTCGCACTGAGAAGCAACATGAGGACTATTGGCGACGGAACTCGAAATTGTGAGCCTCGGTCAAGTGACGAAAACGACACCTGAGCTGACACCTCTCTCTCCAAATTTCCACATCACGCCAATGAGAGAACTTGGGATCTCGACAAATTTAACGTGCATCGGCCCCTCTACACAACGAGTCTTTGTGGCATCAGGGCTCGAACTACCAATGAAAAAAATGCTGAGTCAAGCTCTCGACTATGACCACTAAGCGACTGCGGATACACCTGAGAGTAATACAGTAAGTGCTGGTCATGCAATCACTTGATATTTTCAGCGTATGTTTCATAGCTTATTATTAGATGGTTCTGTTGCTTTGAAAAGGAAACTAAGAAGAAACCATAGCAGTACACCGAAGGCAGGATTTGTCGAGAGGGTGGTTTTTGACTCTAATCCCCTTGGGTGAGCTCGGACCCCTTCGGCCTTTTGCCAATAGCCCTCGTGTTCCTTCTAGTGCAACGTTAATAAAACCAATCAATCCACCCATCCCTAAAAGAAAGAACCTACTCGTACAACGCGGAAATCAGTAAATTCTTGTGCTGTCGTTTGAAAAAAATCGATAGAAAGCGAGCTCAACAATGTCTACTTTGGATTGTTGATCACGTGACTTCAGCGAAAAGGAAAACATTCAGGAAAGTCTGTCTTAAGAATAAAAACAATATTATGGTAACAGAGAACCGGTTCTGTGCGGTTGAAGGTGGCCGCGGTAGCTAAGTAATTATGGCCGTGGACTCGCGGCCAATGTTGTTTTCATAGAGTCGTGAGTTCAAGTCCTGATGACACTAAATACTCGTAACGCAGCGGGACTGATGCACGTTAACTCTGTTAAGATACCAAACCCTCCTTTTTAACACATGGATCAATAAGTCCCGAGACTAACATTGAAAACAACATTTTTTTTGCAAATTTTTTTTTTTATTCATCAATATAATCACCTTTTAGGGTGATACAATCGTTCCAACGCTTTTCCAATTTTTCAATACCATGTTTATAAAAAAAATTATCTTTCGCTTCAAAATAAGCTTCAGTTTCAGCGATGACCTCCTCATTTGAGCCAAATCTTTTTCCCTGGAGCATTTTTTTAAGATCAGCAAAAAGCCAGTAGTCACTGGGGGCTAAATCTAGCGAGTATGGGGGTGGGGAAGCAGATCAAAGCCCAATTCGTTCAATTTTGCCATTGTTTTCATCGACTTGCGGCAGGGTGCATTGTCTTGGTGAAAAAGGGTTTTTTTTTCTCTGCATGTGCGGTCGTTTTTTTTTTTTGCGATTTCCTCCTTCAAACGCACCAGCAAGTCAATATAATAATCACTGTTGATCGATTTACCTTTTTCGAGTTAGTCAATGAAAATCACGCCATGCGTATCCCAAAAAACTGACGCCATGACTTTGCCAGCTGACTGCTGCGTTTTCGGACGCTTCGGACGGCTTTCGCCAGCTGTGCGCCACTCAGATGACTGCCGCTTCGACTCTGGAGTGTAGTGATGTATCCATGTTTCGTCCATGGTCACGTAACGATGCAAGAAATCTTTTTTGTTGCGAGTAAATAGCGATAAACAGCTTTCTGAATCATCGACTCGATGCTGTTTTTGTTCCATCGAAAGCAATCGCGGCACCCACTTGGAAAAAACCTTTTTCATGCTCAATTTTTCATGAAGGATAGTAAATACACTTCCATATGATATCTGTGTCATCTCAGCAATCTCACGGAGCTTCACTTTACGATCTTTCATTATAATTTTTGTCACTTCACTCACATTTTCCGGTGTAACGGCTTCCACAGGTCTACCCGAGCGTTCCGCGTCATTTGTGTCGGTACGACCACGTTTAAACTCGGCAAACCACCGACAAATCGTTGCTTTTGATGGACAACAGTCCGGGTAACATTTTTCAATCCATTGTTTCGCTTGCACGGTGTTTTTACCCATTAAAAAACAATGTTTTATCAGAACACGAAACTCAGTTTTTCCCATTTTTTAAACAAACTACAAAACGACTTTACTCCAACCTCGATAACTCAGCTGTTTCTGGTCCGATCGACTTAAAATTTTGACACGTTTCAAGCAAAGGTTAGTACTCTAGAAAGACCTGGTTACTGGTTTACTACGAGCGCCATCTCTGGGTTAGTCTCGGAACTTATTGATTTATGTGTTATGTGGTGTGAAAGCTTAGACAGGAAGATGCCAGCTCAGGTGTCGCCCCCTTGACCGAGGTTCAAAGTTATGAGGTCCGTCGCCAATATCCCTCGTGTTACTTCTAAGTGCCATGTTAATAGTCAATCAATCTTGATAAAACGAAATAAAATTTGAAAGAAATAGATTTATTGCGAGAAATAGGGAAATCATCTAAATATCTTCAACGACCAGATTGCCAGCAGTTTAGTTTAGTTTAGTATTTTATTAACGTCGCACTAGAAGCAACACGAGGGCTATTGACGACACACCTCGTAATTTTGAGCCACGGTCAAATGACGAAGACGACACCTGAGCTGGCATCCCCCTCTCCTAACACCCACACCACGCCAACAGGAGGACTCTTGGCCCCGACAGATTTTACGTGCATCATCCCCGGCTACACGGAGAGTCTTTGGCGGCCAAGGATCGAACGAAAACCGCCGGCCACGAATCCGAAACCATGACCACTAGGCTACCACGGCCACTTAAGAGCACATTATTTGGTGTCCATTGTGAAAGACCCAACGCAATTCTGAGAGCTTTGGTTTGTATTATATGTTAGTGCTGATTATCAGACCATTTTTGTGATATGACAGGTATAATAAAAGGTACTGCAAATACTATTATTGGTTCATTTAATTAAATCTTCAGCTCTCAGATCATGATGCTTATATGCCATACCTTTAGGGCTATTAATTTTTCTCAATGATTCATCTCTCATTTGATTCATTATAGATATATTTTATTTTCGAACTATTTTCGTTCGTATTATAGATATATTTTATTTTCGTATATATACTCCCAAATATTTAATGGTGGATGGCCATGGGAGTGGGAGTGGGTACCCAGCCAACATGATATTAGGATATGTTTGAATTTTTTTATTTGAAAGTTCTGTTATTATACTTTTGTCAGGGCTTAAGGTAAATTTTTAGTATTCGCATCATATTGTGATTTTACCTTATTTGATTATGTAATTACTGAAGTGTGATGGTTGGATCCGTAAAAGTCCCATTCCAAAGTGAGGGACGGTATTTGCATTCCATTGCTTCCATATTGTGTTTCATTATTTCTTTTCTTTTTTCTTAAGACATGCTATGTTTTGGATAGTTTAGTGTTTAAATTATAATTTTTAATTAATGGCATATATATGTTTTTCTTAAAATTGTTAAGTATAATTTGTATTTCAGGACAAATTTTAACTTTTTCATTATAATATTTTGTATGTTTTTAATTTTGAATAATTTTTTAAAAGAAAAATTGGTTAACACGAAATATTGCTTTCTCAATAAAATACTATATATAAATTCACTTTTTTCCCTTTCAGTTAGACACAAAAACTGCTGAACACGGAAAGATTTCGGTGAATTTTGTATTTTTATTGAATAAATATAATATCGAGCAGAAAGGGAGAATATTGAGATAAGAGCATTCAAAATATTTTAGACTCATTCGAAAAAAAGGTTACATTCAATACCGTGTGCTCTAGTGTGACGTTGTTTGGATGATATCATACGTAAGATAAACTAATATATGAGTATATGATTTAATTCACAACATTTTTTTTGACAAAACATTGCTCTTGAAAGAAGTGTTAGTGTGTTTTTAGCATGTGCGTCAGTTCTGTTATAAAATTAGGGTCCCTTTTTTTTGCCTTGACAAAGTGACAATGAATCAAACTGTTATAAAAGTATAAAAGCACCGTTCGTTTTAGTGTTTGTTCGTTTCTTTAAGAGTTAGGTCCTAAAATATCGCCCGAACAATCATACCCTTTTCCGCGTTTGGCACTTGCATTAATTACGTATTTAAATAAAAGATATCTTTTTTCTCTTTTGGCATCACGCGATTCTCTTTTGCTTTTTCTCTTTTCATGAACAGAACGGAGAAGTAAAAACTGGATTACTGAGCATGTGCAGACGGAGAAAGCATTACAAAATCTAAAGACAAGTGAAATTCATGTTGTACATAGAAAAAATTTTTAATCACTACATTTATTTTTTTACAACGTACGTGTTGAACATTTTTTTTTTAAAAAAAAGCAAATGCATATTTTATTCTTTACACTCTTGACTTTAAAATTATAATAATACACACACACACACACACACACACATATATATATATATATATATATATATATATATATATGTAATGTAAATGAATTTATATATAACAGAAAATTCAAAACAAACTTACATTGTTGTGCGACGGTCTATTACAAGTTATTCTAGTTGAATGCGAATTAATTCATTTGATTAATCATCATTTATTTAAAACCATTTGAGTAACAATTTTTAATGTTAATTTATTATCGTTTAATTTCGTATTAACATTATTTAAATTTTCACAATAAAATGTTTATTGGCCTTGTTTATAATTCCCAAATTAAAAGTCCAAATCTTTTATTTAAGAAAAACATTACTAAGAATATGATGGAAGAATTTTCAAGATATTGTTCTAGAAACTATATTAATCATTTACTATCATAGTGTTTGGTGCAATACATCACTCAAAATCCAGTACCACATAAATTCCACTCAACCAACCAACCAACCATTTACATTCATGAAACGAAAACATAACATTAGTTAATACTGACAAGTAAATTTAAATACAGAGTACTTATTGTCATATTTTTTATATACAATATGTAACAAAAAGATAATCTTGGATTAAATATTCTTATTAAAATATTGTATCTGTACTATCTATATATTAAATTCATTAAACTGCAGTCAATTTTTTTTAAGTTTGACTTTCTACATCGCTTTCATCTTCAAAGAATGAAATCAAAAAAATATGATTCAGTTGATCGGTTGATTAGAATTAACATTATTCTCAGGAACTATACAACAGATCTCGTAATTCTGAACGTTGATTGGATAGAGAATGATGCTTTAGGTGCTATCTCACTCTTTTAACTCCCACACTACGGATATGAGTTTAATTAATTGTGAAGTTGTCTATATTATTCCGCATAGTAATCTTTGGAGGAATCATAACTTCAACTCATGAATTGACTCTTAATGTGATCGGCCATGAGACAAATAAACAAAACATACACTTACCTTAACACTCCTATATATTCGACGTATCATATAAAACAATAAACTTGACTTTACAATAACAAACAAATTTAGGTTTACGTGAAACTTTATCAAAGTATAAAATAATATCAACGCTATACCTCTCTTCTAAAAAACAAAGTTGAAGAAATTAAATGTCACCTGCTCAAATCTATTCTATGAGTTGTTCAAGGACAATAAGACAAAAATCAAAACGGACGCACTAATAGCATTTGTCTCATGGCAACAGCGGATCGAGGCTTACCGTGTCCATTTCGAAATTCAAAAATTTAAATTTACTTTTTATATTTTGAATACAATATTAAACAAGCTAACTTCATATAAATGTAATTATGTTGGTTATGTCAAATTTCGCAAGTTTATTTTGAGCCACTTCCACTTGTACTTAAATACCTATGAAGTCCCGATGACAATACAATTATCTGATCTAATGACCATGGCCTGATGCTGCTGACAGGATTTGCGAACTTGGCCGCTTCTTTCTGCCCCTCCACACCTGATCCGCGCTGGATCACGGCCCTTCTGCACCCCTCATGCTATGACACTAACACTGTTGTGGACATTAGAGAAAACTATTAACTATGAACCACAATTAAGAATGACACCTCATTCTCGAAATATCCACATGATGCTACCTTTTGGTTTTGACATCCACTTCGATTCAACTTGCAGTAGAATCTAATAATATTCTACATATATCAGTCTTTAATTGAATTTGGATCCGAACATACGACCCTTGTAAACGCTTTGTGATTCCTACGTAGAACATTATTTATTCGTTTTAACGCCTTAAACTATAAGTATTTTAAATTTTTGCTCACTCAATGCATTCGTGAAATTGTTATTTTTTATTTCTATAGGTGTGTGTGGGGGGGGTTAAAATTTAAAGGTTCGCACCGGATGGCAGAAATCTACTCTACGCCGCTGGGCAGCGTGTAATTTTATTTACCAACAAAGTAAATAAGCAAACTAAAGTAGTATAATTTTTATGAAAGGTGTCCTCGCATTCGCGCAACAGTGCAGCCGTTTCTTCCCCGTTATGCACTATTCTTACCCGCCGCTCAGTTCAAGTTTAACGCAGACTTCCGCGCCATGTGGCGCCGAATCAGCGCCTAAAAGTAGGTAGGAATGCCGCGAGATGACGTAATTGTCTCCTATTCAGCCGCGGCGTCGGTGGGTCCGCCCCTTGGGAAAAAAGGTTTTGGCTTCCCGAATTGGAAGCGTGCCCTTCCAGCTCTCGACTTCGGTGTTGGTAATCTCCCCTTCAAAGGGTGGCGAGTGTTTAAATTTGATTTTTTTTTCCTACATCGCTCTAAAAGTGGTTCAGTCGAGATGATTGTATTCTCTTCTTTCTCCTGAAGTTTTCTGAAAAAGTTTGAGCAAATGGGAGAGGGTTGGTAGAATTGATATTGTACTGGTATTGTTCAGTGTTTTATTAGCATTATGCTAATGAGAATGTAGCGACAGGTAAAGAGAGCGACTCCCACACGCACACAAATTTTGACACTACACGCCTCTTGATAGCTGTGAGGTTCCTTTAGATATAAAATTGTCTTATCTGTAAGTAAGGGTCAGGACCTAGAGTCGAAATGATTTTTTACGATGAAAAATATTCACAGTATATATTCAGAATATGAGGAGGTATATCATAAAGTTTTAATTATTACAAAGGAATAACACTGGGAAATTTGGATAAAATTTATACAGCAAACTAATTTATTCTTATGAACATAATGTTGTAAATTACAACTATTTGATTGGGTGTGGTTTTATTAACGTCGCACTAGAAGTAACACGAGGGCTATTGGCGACAGACTTCGTAATTTTGAACATCTGTCAAGTGACGACAGTTACATCTATTAATATTGATTTGTTTGGATTCAGGAAGCCGAAGATTGAAATAACTCGTAGTATGGAGAAGAGTTCTATCTGTGTGTGTGTTGGAGTGCTACAATGATGACCTTCGAAAGGTCAAGAAACGCGGGGAGAAATGTATGACTCTCTGGATGGTGATTATGTAGGGAAGAGTCTGGTAAAATAATAAATAAAAATTAAGTTTACATCTCTCTATCAATTATTAATAATAATTCAAACTTTAGGATATCGCGAGTTATATCAATCTACAGCTTCCTGAAAATAAATAACGCAACATTAATAGCTATAGTTTACAACATTACATACATAAGAATCAACTAACATGTTGAATAAGAATACAGATATTTCGGTTATTTCTTAGTACTAATTATATATTATATAACGTGTGTGTGTGTGTGTGTGTGTGTGTGTGTAAAATTTTACCATACCCCCTCGTATCACAAAATAATTATAAGATTCTGAATTCAGTATCATGTAGAAATTGGTTTGTTTCTATTTTTTGTTGTTACATAACTTATGTAATTATTTGATAACTGAAAATATTATGCATGATTGATTAGTGTTATTGTATATATAGCGATTATTGCATTCTAAAGGTGTTTGTTTACATGAGTGTGCTTTTTCATCCGTGTCTACCTGTACAGTTAAAATTTTACACCAATCAAACTATAATTTTTTTTAATGGATTAAGCATCAGTATAGAGTTTGCTAAAATATTTTTGTGACATTTATTATTATTTTTTGAAAGACAAAAACCTCTTTCCTTTCATTTACATTATACATTAACATCCCCCGTTTCAAATATCACTGGACTAATCACCTCGTAAATTGTCTTAGAAGGCGGTACTGCCCATTTTGGTTGATTGATTATTGGCGTCGCATTCAAAAGCAGCAATCCTTTTTGGGAGTGCATGAACAATATTATTTTAAATCATTTCGTTTTTCACGCTACTCATTTTGAGATAGCTTGAGATTTTGAGATGTCATGCTAGAAAAGCACTTTTATTTCCCTTGTTTTTTATCTTTTTTAACAGATTGAAGTGAAACTGTCTTCAATAGACGATAAGAGTAGCTCCAAAGAGCGACAATAACAAAAAATAAACAAATAAATAAAGTTCCTACCAGTTTTTCGAGATTCAAAGGGACATGTTACTTTAAAAATGACCAAAGTATCAAAAAAATGTATTATCTTACTTTAATTGTACGACTTTTCTGAATGTATGTGAAATATTTCATAACTCTATATATACAGCTACAGGTACTTTGTTTAGCGAATTGCTTAAATTTTTCAAACGTTGTGCCAAATAATTTTATTGACTTATAAAATTTTAAATTCCTTTTTCTTTCATCTCTTTCTATTTTTCATAAAAATTATATATTTAAAATGCTAAGGTGGTTTTTTTTAAAAAAAAAAATTCAATGTAAGGAAGTATTTTATAATATGTTCAATAATTCTATGCATGGAATAATGATTTATATATACAATAGTACCTCCCTATAAGGGACATCCACTGGAGCAGACATTTTGTCCCTTAAATGGGGGTATCTCTTAATAAAAGGTAAATATATACACTATTCAAAGAGACCCAGACGAACAGAATCATCCTTTAAATAGAAGTGTCCCTTACAAGAGGTACTAATGTAGTTATTTTTTTGAAAAAAAATCTGCAAAATTAGATATCGCTGTCTTTTTATTGACAGAAATTTTTTTGTGTTAAACTATAAATAACACTAATAAAATTAAACCCGAGCACAGATTATGAGAATTACTGCTAAGAAATTAAGAAAAATGAATTGTTTAAAAAACATTAAAATTTGTTGAAGTTGTACAAATTTTAAAATACTGAAATACTTTGAAAAAAGAAATTTTTTAAAATAATTGTTTGTTTGGAAAAGAATTTTATTCCCTAAAATGCATATTTTATGTCTTCAAAATAGTGCGAATAAAAACTCTTTCTTCAAATATCTGATTTTAAAAAAAGATGTTCACTGTGTCCTTTAAGAAAATGTTTTGAAAAGATGACGTTTTCAACACTTCCGATTGTCTATTTCTGCCCGACGCAAAGGTCCTTCAGTCACAGCCAACATTTCTCGTAATTTTGAACGACGATGAGATGACGAGGTCGACATCTGAGCTGGCTCTACCCTTCTCACATCCACACCATGCGTACATGAAGACTTTCACTCCCGGCAGTTTGACGTGCTTCAGTCCCTCTACGCGACGGTTCTTTAGTAGAAATGGTACCCGAACACGTGGCTTGACTGAAGCATCGTTAGCCAAGGAATTCAATGCAATGAACACTCGTTTTATAATGGGGTTCTCGCTCGTATTTCCCTTAACTAGCTTCTTTGGGTTTTCATATGACGTTATTTGATTAAGAACCTCTTCTTGTGAAGAATGGCGACTTATGTGAATAAAATCAGAAGTATTGAAGTGTAGTGAGTAAGATTCTTGATACAACATTTATAAGCTACAAGGAGTTCAATAATAGTGTTAGTAGCGAGAGTTAGGAAGTTTGAGCTACGAGGTAAGTCCTGTGCTTACGCCGAAAGGGAAGATATTATAGAACTCAACAATTGGTATGAAATGATAATCGGTGAATGGACATTTAGTCATATCCGGCTCAGATGTTTAGTATTGACTTGGATCCGGTTAATCAGTTGTAATCTAAGTCGAATTTATTAATATTAATCTAAAGGAGCGGATGCGTGAGTGTTTGCTCCATAGTTCTGATAAGCATCTTGACATATGATTATCTTTAAGAATTCAATTTTATTTGACCATCTAATTATATAAACTAACTCTTGGTTGTGTGAGTTTGTGTGACTAGGGATGGCTCAAATACTTGATGGCGAATCCCAAACATCATAGGCTCACCGGGTTACAATTTTTAAAGATTGGCGATATTAGAAATGCTATGGCGTAAGATATTTATTGAAATAGGGATTTAGTTTAGTTTAGTTTTTATTAACGTTGCACTAAAAGCAACACGAGGGCTATTGGCAGAATACCCAAGGGGACCGAGCTCATCCAAGGGGGTTTACAGCTGTAAACCGGCCCCCCGGGAAACAATCACCCCCGCACTCAGCATTTATTGACGAAATAACATAAGATTTACATAATTTTGAAATAAAGGTTAAATGAAATGTACAAGGTATTTGCACAACAAAAAATATTCATGACAAAAATACAAGAAATAAAAAAAAAGATGAAATTTTCTTGCTGAAATAAGATACACATCAGGTTAAATAGCACGATACAAAAACGTCCACAAACTCGTTAACAAAAATGAAGAGTTAGGCAAAGGTATGAACATATATACAAGGCGTACAATCATAGTTACATTGTAAGGGATGATAAAAATATTGAGAAATATAGTAAGAGTTTGAAACAATTAACAAATTTGTTGGGTAATTTTACGAGCCGTAAATAAAGAGGATTTAAGCTTAGAATGCAAGTAGAGATTTTCACACACGGACCTCAGCCAAATAAGTTATTAATAAGAGGGCTATTGGCGACGGATCTCGTTTTTTTGAAATACGGTCAAGTGCCGAGGACGACACCTTAGCTGGCTCCCCGACAGATTTAACGTGCATCATCCCCGGCGGGTCTTTAGCGGCCAAGGCTCGAACCTACGACTGAACGCAAATCGCTGATCACAAATCCGAAACTATGACCAATAGGCTACCGCGGCCACTATTGAAATAGGGAACACATAAGGTTTTCAGCGCTTGGGGGGCAATGCAGATTTCGTGCTTCTTCCTGTTTGCCAAAATGTTATGGGTAAGAGGAAGAATATTTTTTTAAAAAAAATGTATTAAAATAATCTTATTTTAAAGGAAAATTTTCATATTTTTTTATTTTAATTAGTTTTAAATGTTTCAATTTTTAAATTTTTTTTATAAGTATATTTTCAAGATTTTGAAAAATTCTAAATATCATCAAAAATGTTTCTCGATTGGAGCCAAGCATGTAAGGGTATATCGAATAGATTATTGCCTGTCGGGTATATATAGCTAATATGTGTGCCTCGAAATCACAAGTCACAGGAAAATAATATTCTAATGCTGATAGAAAGGATGCGCTGAGTATCCGAATATTTTTATTTACTTTTTAGTACATATAAGAATGGAAAACATTTCATTCTCTAATATTTCGTTGTATCAATTTGGCGTACCCTGGATGCTGCACCGGAGAACAGATGTTTCCTCTTTACCCCCTCCTCCCCAGCTACGCCACTGATGAGGGAGGGATATCCTTTCAATGAATTTCGAAAGATATTTCTCCAAGTGGCTCTACTGTAATTATCTATGACACAACCATGAGTAGAAAAAATTCTGTATTGCGTTAAGTAGATGATAGCGACAATCCAGTTTCGCGATCTGAAATCAATCTTTGAAATCAGGAAACTCCTACCTGGTTTTCCAAAGAGCTATAACTACTTTTTTCATAATGCGTATCATTGTGACATGAATCGAAACTTTCACAGATCGATAACCGAAAGTCGTCACTTCGATGCAAACCTTTTTTTTAAATAATTTTTGTTCTCGTTAAAGGAAGTGTAACATACCTGCGCGTGGAGCCCCTCCCTCCACCGCCGCAAGAAGCGTGTCCACCCCTACACACCTACCTGTACAGGTACTCTCCAGTCATGCACATCCACAGGTTTTTTTTCCTCCGAAAACCAGCAGCCACTTCCTCTCTCTCGCACGTGCCGAACGTTTACCTGCCTCAAGGTTACTTGGTCGCATCTCTTTCCGAAATGTTTCGGTGACGTTTCAGCAAGGTTGCAGTGAGAAGCGGTCATATTGATATTATGTCTGCTCGAAATCTAAAGGTGATGCGCGGCTTGTTTGTTTGTTTTTTCCATTTTACGTTGCACAAGTGTTGTACTAAAGTGAACGATCCGGCCACGGCAGCCGATTGGTCTTGGAATTAAACTAGTGGCCGGCGATACAATAGTCGAGCCACGAGTTTGAGCCTTGGTTCAACTTAAGACCCTTCGTGCAGAGGGGACTACTGTACGTTAAATCTTTTGAGGTTGTAAGTCTTCACTTTGGCGTGGATTTGGAGGATGGAGTACCGGTTTATGTATCGAACCTCGTCATCTGACCGTGGTTCAAAATTACGAGGCGAAGTTGGCTGTGTTTTGCGGATCTTGTCATTATATGTTAAATATTTTAAGGCTCTAAAAATAGATAGTCGGAAAAGGGGTCTAAAAACAAACAATTAAATAAATCTATTTTTTGAAAGAGTCTATTTTCGTTATGAAATTTCTGTGCCTAATCTTCAAAAGAAAGGGTTTTTAACAAAAAAATTAAGATCAGTTTTTTTCATTACTTAACCATTATTTTAATAAATACTACTGTTTCCACTAAAGACCGTGCTAGAATTTGGTGCCTGCTCAGATACTGACTTCGTCATCTGACCATAGTTCAAAATTAAGATGAGTATTGACTAATGACCTTGGCCTCAGATAAGAACAAAGTAACAAAGGCTATTGTAATAAACATCGATTGGCGTGGATGTGGAGAGTGAAGTGCCAGTTAAGGTGTTGACCACGTCTTCTGAACGTGCTTCAAAGAAAGCGTTTTTAACGCCCTTCAAAATTATGATGCGTATTTTTTGTGTTCAGCGGACCTTAAATGGGCAGAAAGAAACAGCCGGAAAAATGGTCAATAAACTAACAAGGCAAACGATGGGATTATAAATAGCCTTTTCTGCTTCATATCCCTCATGAGCCAATCAATCAAGGCAAATAATTTCGAATGTTCGAGCCACGAGCAAATGTAGAGGACTTCCCTTGAATGGTATACTACTTACTAAGTTCCGATCAGGATTTTCATCTATCGCCTGCTACAATTTCCATTATTACACATGATCTAATGTGATATCGGAACTCGAATTTATAACTCACTATCCACGATCTATCGCGATCTTACCACCAACGGCATCTGAACAGATCAGATAGACCTACCACCTGATTGGTAGGTTTCTGGAAGGTTTTCTGATTAAGGTTTTTTCTGCCTTATAGTTGATGCGTGGTCAGTTCGAGCTTAGACCGGACGTAGCATAGCCAGTTTTGGCTCTTGAGCCATAAACCACCTTACATTCACTCGATTGACCATAGACTGAACTATGGAATAATGGAACTGGTTAGAAAAAATGCTATTTTTGCGCTTCACAGCGACTACTGCATACTTAATTCAGAACTTAGATGAAGAGAAGGATTATCTAAAGTTGAGGTTACAAAAATTAATTAGATTTTCGCTCATAGGGGCTTACGTTCTGTAGGTACGGGCACCATGACCCCATGATGCACCATGATCTTTTTCTATCCTATGGGATTTACTGTGTTTGGTAAACACGGGCGATGCACCTCCGTAATTCCCTTGCGATTTTTCTCTATTTTAACCCATTTTTTTATCAGCTAGTTATCTTTTTTATGTTTTTTTTCAAACGTCTAGATCACAATTACTTTGTTAGAATCATATATGACTCATCGGAATAGCCTTGTATGCCTCTTGCGCCATTAATTTCCTTCATGCCATCACTAATTAGATTTTCAGAATTATGAAATGTGAAAAGGAATAGTTCGTGAAATACGAAAAGGAATCCCTGTGGTAGTCTGGTTCATAAATATTACAGCTTCATATCAGGAGGGTTGTGTTTGACGTGGCATAGGTGTGAAAAGTGGGGTTCCACTTTAGGTGTCGAACTCTTAAAATGTGACCATTGCTCAAAATTACGAGAAATGTTAAATGTGCTTAGCAGCCTTGTGCTGTAACATCCGGTGTGCCATTCATTACAACAAACATTCAATAAACTAACGTGCCTGCAGTAGCCGAGTGATATTTGCATCAAGCTCGAGGCTGGCGTTGTTTGCAGTTGATCCACGAGTTCGAATTATGTTTCCACTAAAGTCCTGACGCACATTGAATCTGTGAAGACTCAAATCCTCCATGGTTGGCACAATTGATTGATTTTCTTATTAAAGTCTCACATGAGGTCAAATGGCAATGGACCTCGTAATTTTGAACCACGTTCAAGTGACGAGGATGACACCTGAACTGGCACTTTCCTCTCCACACTTTCACACCCCGCCAACGGAAGAGCTTGGAGTTCCGCTGTACGGCAGATTTTTCTTGGAATTAATACTCGAACCCACGATTTCATTGAAAGAACGCTGGCCTCGAGATTACGACATGACCACTATGAATAACTAGTACACTTAGATGAAAATAGTAATACCGCATAAATGTTCGAGTCCTGATTCTATTAAAAACAAGTCTTATAACGAGGCTGATGCACGGTAAGACTTTCGGGGCTCAAATTCCTCAGGCTGACTTAGGATGGATGTGGGAAGAGGAAACAATTTCATTTATCCATATTAGTTTTAACGTTATACAGTTGTAAAGAAAACATACGTAATTTAAATATAGAAAGTGAGGTGCCAACTCAGATGTTGATCTCATTATCTGATCACGGTACAAAATTACGTGATATTTTGGCCGTGGTTAATGGTTTGATTGATTGTTTATTGACGTCGCACTTAGATGAAACACCAGGGCAATTGGCGGTGGACCTTGTAATTTCGAGCCATAGTCAGATTACGAGATCCATACCCGAACTGGTACCTACTTTTCCACATTCATAACACGCCAACTTAAGGACTTTGAGCACAAAGAGATTTAACGTGTATCAGCCCCGCCATACGAGAGTAGGAGGCATCAGAACTGGAACCCACGATTCAATGGAAGCAACACTGGTAACAAGATCGCGACCGTGACTATTCAGCTACCAAGGCTCTGGTTAGTGCACATTTGTGTCTGGCGGACATTGACAGCCAGAAGAGTTCAATTCAGCAAAATATACCGGAACGACATCGAGTGTCTCTCTCACTCTGTGCTTAAATTGTAAGTCAAGCGATTCTCCCTTCACGCCCATGGTATCACAATATATGTGACGCGGCGATCCGAGTCTTGAGGCCCTTGATCACATCGATGCGATTTCAAACGTTTTATTGAAGTTGCATATTATTATATTTTTGTATTATATTATTATTTATTATTCTGTTATATATTTTTTATTAATTTTTTTATATTTTACTTAGTATACATTTTATCATATATATATTTATATTTTATTTATTTATTTAATGTAAATTTCTTCTTGTGATTGGCTTGTATTTTAGAATTTTTGCGTTAATTCTGTGATTTTTTTTGTCAACACTAAGAGTAATATTGTAATTTGTAAAGCAATTCACCCAGGTAATGTGTTGTTATAACATCCTACGGGACAACAGATTTTCAAGAAAATTACAGTCGGGGCTTTTCTTTTTCATCAATTTACTCACCCAGACATCAACCCACAATCGCCCAAACGAATGTTTATTATTGGGTGTAACTGTGGGTTTAAAATCTGATTCCACAACAAAATACGGTCACGAGAAATACGAGTAATGTGGAGTGCTACATTTTAAACACGGCCACACCTTCAATTTCTGACTTGAAGTTTCATGATAGTTGGAAGAGGAAGGTGGGTAACACCCACACATTTCAAGTTATGATCTCGTCTCTTGATAGTTATTCAAAATACATTGAATCCGTCGTAAAATAAACTCATTATTTAATTTCAGTAAACTGCTAATTGAAACTAATAATTATATCCATATTTTTAGACTAATATTCACCTGATTCAGCTTTATATAATCAACGAGATATCTCTCTATTAAGAAATTGGTAAGTCTTGAGTTAGAGTCTCCTTTATGCTAAAGAATAACATGAAAAAAGAAAAGTAAAATAGTAGAGCTTTCCAAAATACTACATGGTGTAATGGGCATGTTTGGAGAAAAAAAAATACTAGTGTTTTTTTTTTTTTTTTTTTTTGTCATTGTATAAAATGACACAGTTCTTCACCTGTAACTCTCAGAAGAATAAAATACCTACTCACAAGTATCGTCCTCATCACTGAAATGTAATTCAAAATTATGGGGCCTATCGCAACAGCCGTCATGTTTTTTCTAAGCGCGACGTTAATAAATTATCAATGAATCAATCACCTGTAACTCACCGTATTTTTATCACTATTAATCAAAACAAAGTCAGAGCAATATTGATTGAATTTATCCTCAAGTCAGACATCTTAATGAGAGACTGATTTTATCTTATGCCTGTATTATGCAAAGTTCTTAATGTTAGTAAGCAAGAAAACTCGACATTAACCTAGTTGCGCATGCGCCCTATCCACCCACTCACCTCTATGGATGGTAAAGTGAAAGTCAAAGAGCATACATATCGTAACCTTTGAGATGTTTCGAATTCCGAACTAAATATAGCCTTGTTTACGGGACTCCCCCTATCTCCCCCTACGTTCATGAATGGGAGTTGGTATGGAGGGAGAGGGACAAAAAGAGCGCGCTGGTTTCTTGGCACGTTGCCAGATCTAGGAGGTGTGTCTGCACAGACGTTTCGCTTGGCAATCTGCCCACGTTCGAAAGGTATCGATCGGTCTAGTGATCTTTTGTTCGACTTCGTCATGCTTTCGAGTTCTAAGATAAAACAGCTGCGTAATCAGGGGGAGTCCAAGAATTTTGGGTTCCTCCCCAGGATTTAATTGAGAAGAAAGAAGACCCACTGAGAATTTTATTGTGGGCATAGCAGGCGTTCTTTTATCCGGTAAGTTCGGATGCAGTGCCGGATTTTCGAACGTTAATACAATTTTAACGGGAATACTGCCAAAAATATGAATAACTCCAAATAATTATGTAAACGATTACAACATGCATTTAATATGTTTGCGAACATTCAAAATCTGAGAAGACTATATATCAGATAAATTATTTGCCTGGCATTATTTTCTTCGAATCGTGGGTTCAAACCTGATGCCACAAAAGATCCGCCAAGTAAGCAGAGCTGAGGGACGTTAAACCTAATTCGAGGTCCCAAATACACTAATAAATACTTTATTTAAAGAATTAAATTTTACTCCAATTTCCCGCCAAGTCGCCAGATGGTCTCCGAATCCGTCACTAAAGTGAAGGAGTCATTGCTTCTCTCTTCGTTAATTATTATTTTGTAAAAAATTAATGAAAAATTAATTTTTAAGTTCAATTTTAATTTGTATTAAATAAATTTTTATGAATTATTAAAACTAATTATTGAATAAATTCAATTTGATTTTAACGTTCCCTTTGTTCCTAAAATGTTAGGTATGAAAAAAATTATATTACGCAAAGTGTGAAGTTTGAAAGAAAACCCATGTTCAAAAAACTCGTTTTTTACCAGTGTTATTAAAAATATTTTTTTCAGTGTGCTGAAAAATGATAAATTATTTATTAATCATGCATTAATAAGTTTATAGAAAGATGAAATTTTAATACCGTTATAATTATTCGTACAAATTATCATTTCCTTACAAATAAAGATGGAAATTTGCAATTTTAAAAAATCTGCAAGAAAAGTATTATGTAATTATATAGGCAAATTATTAAACTATACACCCCTATATATTTCTATAGAAATATATTATTTCAAAAAATTATAATGTATAATTTTTTTGAAATAATATATTATTATTACTTCAAATAATTGTTTGAAGTATCGGTGGATGATGTACTTCTTCCCTGTGGTCGGGGAGGACAGATGACTTTGAAAGTCGGCAGAGTTTCGAACTTTCAGTCTTTGAATCCGAAGAAAACTTGTCATGACGCTTTTTGCAGTGCTTTTATCAACTGGGCCAAATGGCAAAAAGGGATTTCCCCCGGGCTAATTAGAAAGATATTTTAACTTCAGTCGCTGTTGATTAAAAAGGCCGCCGTATACACCTCTGCAGTATCATAATGATGATATGAAGAGGAAAATTTTGAACAATATTTGCAGGTAAGATCACTTTTCCAGCCTTCACTTTTCTTCCTGATTGTATTGAGTTTCGCTGTGAACTATTTTCATTTGACATCCTCGGCTATCTAATTGAGATGGCGGGTCTATTTGACACTTGCACGTTGTTGGTACCTCACTATAGTATGTTACTTTAGAATAGGCGGCGGCCCTTTTCAAGGTCAAGGTTTTCTCCCACTGCCATCTGTAACTACGGCAACAACAGTTGAGAATGGACATCCCTTTTTCCGCAACTTCGTTTTATTTTCGAAATAGACTTTTAAAGAAAACGAAATTTTCGATCACCGTTAGTTTTTTTTAAAACCTGCATAATTAAAATCTGTATAACCTTTTATAAATATTATCAACATGTAATTAAAAACATTTAATTTTCTTACATTTTTATTCAACGGGACTAAACAACTAATTAGAACTTTTTAAATTAAATAAATTTGGTATACATAGGTATTATATTAATATTTTATAAGGATATGTTTTAATAAATAATGTACTTTCATTTTTAAAAAAAATATCATTTTGAAAAAAAGAAACACGTTATTTGTAGATATTTAAAATGGACTTTACATTTAACATAAAGCATGTCCAAAAGCAAAGGAATTCAGATCTCAACTGAAGTATTGAAAATAAATGCAGTGGCGATCACATATTAGTCGCTACTATGGTAACAGGTGGAGGTGAAACGATAATGAGTGACATTGACACGCCTATTCTAAAGAAACAGACTATAGTCATTTGCGCGTGGGCAAGCTTTTTATTTATTTATTTTTTTTTTTTTTAGCATCAGAGGTTCATGCAGTCAGTTGTTCTTTAATGTACTGCCATCTGGTGTTTAAATCCTGGGTCACCTCTTCGATGGGAGCTGTGTAATCCTACCACTTGGGTGGATGTTTTTATACTCCGTGTCGGGGGAAGACAGTTGACCTTAAGTGCTGGTGGCGTTTCAAACCCTCGGTCCGAAGGACATTTGTCCGGTCGCTTTCTGCAATGCTTTTATCAACTAGACGAAAAGAGATTTCCTTCCTCCGTTCTAGTTGTAAGTCATTTTAACTTCAGTCGTCGTTGCTGAAGAGAGCCGCGCAAATTTTTTTTTTCTCATGTATCGTTTAACACGAATAAAAATTTCAGTCTCTTCAGTTTCGTGATATAAACTTTTTACATTGCATTACTATTTGAAGATAATACAAGATGTATCCTGCATTGTATCCTCTTTAAAATAAAACAAACGAGTAAACGGAAGCAGTCTCGCTCTCAAAGCAAAAATTTCGATAAGATAACTTCGAAGGAGGTCGATCGTAAAAAATGGTTCTCCGGAAGCTCATTTGGGTGAAGGAAATATTGATAACACGAACGGAAAACGTCCCGGTTTCGAATTCATCTGGAGTAGAATTTTCAGATAGGAGTAAATTCAAATATTTATCCAATAATTGAACGACTATATTTAAGATTAAAATACAAAAAGAAATTTTGATACAGTAGGTACGAAAGAACTATATTTTGAGTTCTGATATAGTAGGTATATATACAACAGAACAAAAAAAAAAGGGGGAATAAAATATTTAAACATACTCCATTAACAGATAATGAAATCTTTTACGTAGCGATAAATGTAAATTTGTCTATTATACACAATAATAACATACAGCTAAAAAAGGAAAACTAAAAAATATTTTTAAACTTGTTAACGGAACTTGACATTCAATATAAATACTAGCCCTATTACATCCCTTTTATTTTAATTTAATGAAATGTGACATTTTTTTGCTGTAAATTTCACTAAATATTCGTAAACTGTGGCAACGATTTCAAAACAAAAACTTCAAAGGGTGGGGATAATATCTTTTGTTGCTTTATATCCCATGAAACCCACAGAGTATTATACCAAGAAAGAAGTTAGATGAAGAAGAAAATGCTCCAGATATTTCGAGGACCGCTTGACCAAATTGGCAACAGCATAGCCAATTAAAAAATTCTCTGATTTTCGTGTGGGGGGGATCTAATTTACCATAATATATTGAGTTCTTGTTTATATCGAATTAAAATTATACTCCAGTCGGAGAGATCAGAAAATGTATAATGTTTCATAAGAGTCTTACTTTGAAGCTATCAAAAGCTCTAAAACAACAAATTTATTTTAAAATTTAAAAAAATCAAAACGTTACGTATATAGGAGGATTTATGTACTTTATCGGGTTAATCTTCGGGGTTGTGGTCGCGAATTTGAGGCCGGATTGCTCTATCGAGTCATGGATTCGAGCATTGATGCCACCAAAGATGTGGTGTGGAAGTTTGGCAACTCAGGAGTCGTTCTCGTCACTTAACCAAAGTTCAAAATTACGCGGCTCATCACCAATAACTCTCGTATTTCTTTCAAGTGCGACGTAAATAAACAATCAGTCTATCAACTAGCTACTTATAATAAATTTATTTTTAAAGAATTCATAGAACAATTACAAATGAATAGGTTATCTCATAACCGAAATTACAAAATCAAATGAACTCCGATAAGGGATTTGTCACATGCACTTTCACTAATTCACTCCATTGAATCAATGTTTACTCAAATTGATTACATTGATGCCACTTAGCTTGATTATGCCTTTGTGAAATGTTATCATTATAGTAAATATTCTAATCGTTTGCCTTATATCTCAACTAATATTATAAATTTTTTTTCCGAATCGTTTCTTGTAAAATAGTTTGAATAAGATTAAAAATGTAAACATATTTTTAGGGCTATATATAACAGTCGTTAGTTTTAAAAATCGGCCAAAGTCCATTTTCCAAAAAAATTAACCTGGATATTTCTATATTTATATTCCTCCTTTATATTTTGATTTTGAAGTAATTTGTAACTAACATATTTAAAATCACTGAGATTTTGTAAATAGAAAGTTAGTTGGTTAATAGAAGGTTTAGATTTTCTTTAAAAATTTTTTGAAAGGGACTTAGTCCTATTTTAAACAGTTTCAAACACATGTGAAGAACACTAAGCTCTAATATTTTAAGAGAGAAGAGTTTTATATTTTATTATTAAAGTAGCATTGTGTTCTATTAGCTCAAATAATGAGTTTTTAATAATAATAATAGTTCCATTATATAATGTAATTTTAATATAAAATATTAACACAAACAAATAAATATTACGAATTGTTAATTGGTTCCACTGTAAGAGAGGTGGATTTATAGGTATAAATTCTAATCATAAAATTCGAATCGTTCTAAGAGAAGCCTTTTTAATTAATAACTAATCAATTAATAACAATAACTAAGATTTGAAATTTAACTAATATTCATTGGAATGTGTAAAAAGACAAGATATATGCAACCAAAAATATTCTAAATTCTTTTTAAAAACATTATACCGAAATAATTGAATCACATTTTTTGCAATAGCTTACATCAATATCAATGGAAGACTATTAATATTCGACTATCTGTGATTTGAAGGGAGAAAGTTTAAAATTGTGAGCAAATGTTAAATAACAGGTCAATTGAAAAGTCCCCGGCCTACCATAGTAAAACACATTTTTTTTGGCAAAATTAGTTTTTTTTTTATTCAACATAATTCCCTTCAAGGGTGATACACTGATTATAGCAACCCTCCAATTTTTCGATACCATTTTTGTAGTACGATTTGTCCTTTGCTTCAAAATAGGCCTCAGTTTCGGCGATCACCTCTTCATTCGACGAAAATTTCATCCCAGCGAGCATTCTTTTGAGATCTGAGAACAGGAAATAGTTGCAGGGAGCCAGATCTGGAGAATACGGTGGATGAGGAAGCAATTCGAAGCCCAATACATGAATTTTTGCCATCGTTTTCACTGACTTGTGACACGATGCATTGTCTTGGTGAAGCAGTACTTTCTTTTTCTTCGAATGCGGCCTTTTTTCGGTGATTTCGTCCTTCAAACGGTCCAATAACGCTATGTAATAGTCGCTGTTGATGGTCCTTCCTTTTTCAAGGTAGTCAATGAAAATTATTCCATGCGCATCCCAAAATACAGACGTCAAAACCTTGCCAGCCGACTGTTGCGTTTTCCCACGTTTTGGAGTGGGTTCATCGTGTGCAGTCCACTCGGATGACTCTCGATTGGACTTCGGAGTGAAATGATGTTTCATCCATTGTCACATATCGACGCAAAAACTCGGGTTTATTACGCTTGCTCATCTTCAAACACTGCTCCGAATCATCAACTCGTTGTTGTTTTTGGTCAAAAGTGAGCTCGCACGGCACCCACTTTGCACAGAGCTTTCTCATACCCAAATATTCGTGAATGATATGATGTACACGTTCAGTTGATATCTTTAGAGTATCTGCTATTTCATTCAATTTCAATTTACGGTCATTCAAAATCATTTTGTGGATTTTTTTAATGTTTTCATCGGTATCAACCTCTTTTGGGCGTCCACTGCGTTCACCGTCTTCGGTGCTCATTTCACCACGTCTAAACTTAGCATACCAATCCTTAATGGTTGATTTTTCTGGGGCAGTGTCCGGAAACTCAGCATCAAGCCAAGTTTTTGCTTCAACTTCAACTGTATTTTACAACGTTTTTCTGAATTTCACTTGGTGTGTGTGTGTGTGTGTCATCAAATTTTCGATCGTTAATTTAACCAACTTCCCATCAAGCTAGAGCTTTGAAATTTCGGGAATCGTTCGTACTCGCCTAACAATGCAATATTTAGACGTTTGCGACAAGTTTTAACTAATATTTCAATAATTTTAATAAGTCAAAATATTCTTTCCTCTAGGCGCTTTTAGGATTGAGGAAAAAAAAATTCCCCCCCCTCTGGGAACACCGGGCACTCCCCACACCACATGACGCCTCGTAAAACTATTGTACTCACAAAGGGGAGATACTATCTCCCTTTACTATCTCCGAGATAGTAAGGGTTGCTGACTTTTAGTCAATAATCATGAGCAAGAAAGAAAGTTTCCAATATTTGGCACCATGTCTTATCACAATAATTTTTTCTGAATTCTGGTTCCCATTTTTTTTTTTTAATAGAATGGCTTACAAACTTTCAAATGCATGTTTTGATTTTATGAGTATCATGAATTTTTTAATACGCTCACAAATGTCTCTTTTTTAAGTAAGTTTTAAAGTTAAAAATAACCAACAGTTTTAACTAATATTTCAATAATTTTCTTTAATAAACTTTGTCATCATATAAAAACGTTGTTTTTAAAAACGTTGGTTTTTATATCGAATTTTACAACGTTTTTCTGAATTTCACTTGGTGTGTGTGTGTGTGTGTGTGTGAGTGTGTGTGTGTATCATCAAATTTTCGATCGTTAATTTAACCAACTTCCCATCAAGCTAGATCTTTGAAATTTCGGGAATCGTTCGTACTCACCTAACAATGCAATATTTAGACGTTTGCGACAAGTTTTAACTAATAT